>ML780164.1:492682-508675 GCA_009831015.1 Picea engelmannii | reverse complement strand
CTATTATTTAATTCTCTCTTGTTATTTTTATTTTTAAACCCAAAAGATAAATGCGCTTTTTAATCTTTTCAATATATTTTTAAATTCCTAGCTTTTATACTCCCACACTTTAATAAATTTTATTTCTTCTTTATCATTTAAAATCCATGGGTTTCACTTAATTTATTTCCCTCATTACTTTACCCCCCCATTATTTAGGAAGACTTTAACTAACACTTAGGAGGGTTTTAGTTTACGCCCTTATGTTTATTTTTGTATGATCTTTTCTTAGGGCTTATCCAAATTTTATCTTTGAGATGTTTTAAATTTAGGTTTAGATTAAACTGGGCGACAATTCATTAGGGGAGTCATTTTGAGAAATTCTTAAGGCGTTAAGGTCTCAGGGTCATCTAGGTTGTCTCATCATCCTCATCAATGCAACGTGCCCTTCAGGATGCACTACGTTCTCCAAGGGTGCCACTCGCCTTGTTTGCCTTTGTTGCGCGACGTGCCCTTCAGGATGCACCACGTGCTCCAAGGGTGCCACTCGCCAACTGGTGTTTCTTTTACGCAACGTGCCTTTCAGGATGCACCACGTGCTCCAAGGGTGCCACTCGCCGACTTGACGGATTGGTAGACATCTAAAACCCCTAGAGTCAACACTCTGCTAAGTGAACTTGTGGGAGACTAAGGTCTCTAAGGAATAAGGCCCCTGCCTTATTGCGCGCCCCTTAGAATCATCGTGAGCAACTGTCGCAGTATGCCCTCATGGCATCGTGGATCCTCTCGAACTAGGTAATCGTTAACCTACAGTTCGAGCCACGATGGGAGTGCTAGTAGGCTGTGGCAGGGCTGTTGTCCACACCTCTCCCTCAACCTCTCTGGAAATCATGTGTGGCCCCTTTACTCCATATGTGATTCTGGTCGGCAAGCTATCGTCAGCCTGCATCATCAACCATCATGTCAGAACATGTCAACAACATATCATCAAATCAATAAATATCATGGTAAATAAATCAACTCAATATCACACTCCCTGACTTAATCCGGAGTCCAAGGGTTCCGTCGATGCCTCGGCATCCTCCAGGTCAAAAACCCTGCACACTCAAATAAACTAAGTCAATAGAACCTATATACAACAATAGTAAAACATCATGTCATCAATCATAACGCATCATCATCAAGGATAAGTGGTTTATCATCATAAAAATCCAGATCACTTGCGAGCAAGTGTCCTCAAAGAATAAGTTTTGTCAGTGCGCCAGAGCGAGATGTTACAGTTTTTATCTAAATTTATTTAATTTAAAAAGAAAAATCACTGCATAATATTTTCAACAGACATTATAATTTAGTGAAATGAAATATTTGTATCTCTAAAAATACATAGTGAAAAATTTAGAAAAAATTATATTCATAATCCTTAAACTATTCTTTTCAAAAGGGTATATTTAGATTTTACTTTTAATTAAAAATTAGGATAGATACAAGGTGTGGGAAAACATGTTTTTAAAATATGCAACGTTTTCATCTTGGTCAACTTCAAAAAATTCTAGAAATTATAATATTCATCCGTTAGATTCAAAATTATAGTCATAATAAAATAAAGTCTCTATATATTGTTGCAATATATTTTGTTTCTTAAAAACATAAGTTTAATAATAGATACATTGTTGTGGGAAAAAATAATTCATTATCATTCCTTTCATGTTTAAGGAACATACTGTTAAACAATTGTCAAATTGACATATCAAATCTTAATAAAAAAAAAATGAAAAATAGTCATTGGAAAGATAAAAAAAAATTATTCACAAGTTTTGTTTTCACTGGAAAGTGAAATTCTAAATAAAAAAAATACTTTTGTATGCCAGAAGTTTAATAACTTGTGAAAATACAATTTTTTTTTCTCATAAAACAAGCAAAAGTGTTACCCATCTTCATGATTTTACCCAAGGTAAAGTTGAAGTCTTATGAGCTCGAATACAAATTGAATTAAAGTCTTTGTAGATTCCTTAAGTGTTATATGCCATGCTTGCATTTACTGATCTATGTGTGGAAATTCATGAAAGTAAACATAAGGAAAAAATAAACATAAGAGATATGACACTTCCCTTGATAACGGAGTTCACCCAATGTGGGCTACGTCTCCTGGTCATTCTCCAAATCCTGACCGCTTTATCATCCTCGTTGTAATAATGTCTCTCATATTCAATTTGTAAGGCCAAAGTCCCTTTTCGATGATGGAAACAAGAGATCAGAATGTGATTAGGAATGTATACAAGATTCGCAAGTTCTCATGCTCATGAGGCATCCATGATGATGACATGGACATCATTCCCACATACCCAATACATAAAAAGAGGAAGAATAAAAGATGACCCCCATCAACATGGAGCCATCAAATGCCTTAGATCTGCTACTCAAATCCAAGCATAAATATGCAACCCATACAAAGATCCTGAAACTACGAGATTAAGAACTACTTCGTTGGCCACATATAATGCAAGTGCCATAATTTATCTGTCCCATGTAACTGATTGGTTTTATGTGTAATAAGAGAAGAAAACAAAATATAAAAGGAATAAGTTGATATTGTTGCCTTGTTGCAGCCTCTCCATGCTCCTTGAGACCTCTAACACGCATCCTATGCTACAACATTTAATGAAAAAACAACATAATGAAAAGCATGCTTACATTGGCTTCTCCAGAACTTAGCTTAATGATCTGAATCTTTGCTACAAAAACAGACCTTGGCGTTGGATTCGTTTCGCCGAATTAAATAAAAATGATTGTCAAATCGTCTCTGTCAAACACAGTCATCTTCAGGCCTCCTCTTGCCTCTCTTCCTCGATCCACATCCAACTCTGCATTAAATACATTAAATTTATGCATAGAAATTTGTGCCATGTACGGCCTGGGGGTACTGGTGCACGCTCCTCTGTCCACGCACTAGAAAAAACCACCTTTTAAATAAAATCTTTGGCGGAGTTACCAAAGGGGTGGTTACCCTAATTGGTTAGTGTGCATGTGTTAAGGCACTAATATAGGGGGAGGTCTCGCGGTCAATCCCATTGGCCTCCCCATTTTGGAACGTTTGTTATAATGGTTGGATAAAAATGGTAGTGTTTCTATCTTTGCGGAACTGCCAGGTATAGTGGTACCTTCGCCAAATATGCTATAACTTAATTTTTTTTGAAAATTTGGAAACATACCCTCATTGGGAATTTTGGGGGTGCCACGTGGCACCCAACTATTGGCCCCTATTTTTCAGTCACCTACCACACAATTGTTGACTGTACTTGCCACATCATCCTATAGAGACTGCCACATCAGCTGTTGATTGTACCTGCCACCTCCGCTACTACGTCATCTGTACAGATTGCCACGTCACTGTACAGACTGTCACATAATCATTTTGATGTCAGCATGCCATGTGTCATCTTCCTTCTTCTTCCACATGTGTTGTACAGATGCTGACTCACCCCCTATTGACTAGGCTAGGTTGACCAAACTTTGACCGTGAGTATATTTCAATCTGTAACTTTGTTTGACGAGTTGTTTGCATCATTGGAAGGATTGCAACATTCTCTTCATGCTCATGCCATTTTCACTAAGTTTTGGGAACTTTTCATTTTTCCCTTTCTCTGCCTGCTAAGGCCATTTTGAGCCTCATGGGACACTTATGAAACTTTTGTGATGTTCCCTAGATCCATCTGGATCAAGCTCCTCTTTAAATTTTGGTTTCCCATGAGATTTAGGTTTCTCCAAAAGGAATTTGGTTTTTATTCTCAAGGTGGCCATGAGTATTACCATGCTTTTGAAAATATTGGATACACGGGCTTCTTAATTTTGAAATATTGTTTCCCCTCAATCTACTTTTCCTTCATACAAATATTCTTTCATTTTTTAGGATTAAATAGGCTTCTTAACCCTTGTTATGTCATGGTTGAGATCCAAAAGATACAATTGTCCCACACATATGGATTTATTAACTCATGTAAGAATATACTATAATCAAACCACCAACCATCCAAATAAAATTCCTCTATTATCAATATGAACTATAGACCACCTTGGCTATTGTAATGGCAAACTCACCAAAATAGATCTAAACTTAATAGGACTATAGTAAGCATATGATCAATTGTGCGAGCATGTTTTGTACTTTTACCACCTTTACATAGAAAAAAATTACATCACTTAGATTCTTTTAACTAGTGTGTCATATGAGATAAACTACAATAGAAATTGCACAAAATATAAGATAAATATATACCCTAGGAACCCATATGAGAAAAGCAACATTTAATGAAGGACTGAACCTTCTATCTTCTTATATTATGGAAACTACAATATAGATTAAAAATAATTCCATGCTTACTCTGAAGCTATGAGACATCATGGTATTCTATAATTATCTATAATATTATTTTATCTCTTTGTTGTGCTAGTATCTCGTCCACATTCCTTATCACATTATGGAATAGTGAGTGACTAATGGCAAACTAAATATTTTCCCCAACTTATACTATATTTTTTATATATATAATTAGGGTTAAGTGTATGGTTTCAAAACAATTTTACAATATTCATGATTCTTATAGAGGTCTCTAATCAATTATTGCATGTTACTAACTACCCATGTTTGAATTATGGTGATATGACATGGTCTCCACTTGGATATGTGGGAGATATTTAGACTGTTACACTGTTGAGGCCATAACATTCACACACTAACTCCATTTTAGGTGCATTATAGCTTCCTTGAAATATATGGATGAGAACAAAAAAATCCCTCCTTTACTGAGGGAATTTTATGCCAAACTCCATCCACCTCAAGGGCCATAAAAACCACTGAAATTTTATGACCTAAAATTTTCCACGCCAACAACATATATTAGATGTCCAAAACTAAAATAACATTAGTCTATATCATGAACAAAATGGTATGGTAATTATATATATCCATTTTGGATCATCCCTTCCCATTTACAGATGATATTAGTCTACAAAACAATTACCTTTGAACCAGATAGGAAAATAATTCCTCATATTCCTCCTTAGAGTACAATTTGGACAGGAGAAATTTTGTGGGTTATATATCACCTATGGGATAATTTTCCATGATTTTTCCATAAAAAAGATTCACCAGTTTCCATTGTTTCAAAGTGATTTGCCCAAATTCTATAGAACAAAAATATTTTTCCTTAAAAATAGTCCAAAATTTATAGAAAATATATAAAGTCCGTAGAAATTTGAATATTTTTACAAAAATATTGCCAAACATTTTATAGTTTTCATAATAAGGACTAGTAATATTCGCCAAGATTTCTACATTCTGAGATAAATTTCCATCCTTAAAATTGTCCATGAATTTGGCCTTGTCTAGTAGCTAACCTTTCAATCAGACATACCAATCTTACTATTTTCCCCTTTTGGTAACTTTCTTCTTTTGTAGAATTGTATCCTCTAATAATTCTACAAGTGCATTTGGTGCCAAATCGTAAATGGAAAGTAATATATGGACATCACCATCTTAGTCAAGCATAAATGTCTTATAGAGTTGTAGATTTTTAGGTTCCATGTATAAGGTGGAAGATTATGTATGTAATCATTGTTTCCTACTTACTCCAATATTTAGAAAGGTCCATATCTGAGCTCTTTGATTTTATTCCCCAGACCCTCTAAGATTTACTTATTAATGTCTAACCAATATTTTTCACCTACTTGTATGTTCTTATAAATTTTATATTTATCATGTTTATCCTATTATTTCTCTCACGATCTATTTAGTTTCTCCTGAACTTATATGTGTTTATTTTCCTTGTGTTGTCTATGAAACTCTCTACCTTTGATCCAAAATGAATTTGAAGCAAACATTGAATGGATAAATACTCGAAACAATAAAAAAAATTGAAAAATGGACAGTTCAAACAATATCTAAGGAAATAATTTTTCTAGATATAGAAGTTGATGAAGGAGACATGCTACCAACGTAAACATTGAAGCTAAAAGAAGATGAGAATGAAACAATTATGGAAGTGGAATGTTTCTAGAAAAATAGTAAATGGAAGAGTGAGTGTTGTAGAATGGGAAAGGAAGGCAGAGGGACCGATAACCTTCCATATACCTTAGTAGAGAAAAGCACTACCTATAATCTTAGGTGTAGGGATTTTGAAGGGATTCATTTGGAGAGGAGAAAAGGAATAATAGTAAAATTCATGTTATTTAAATTGCTAAATGGATTATAGATTCATCACATTGCATTATAAATATATATTTTTTTATAATGAATATTGAGAAGATCCATTTGAATGATATTTTTCTCCTTTGGGTCTACACGATAAAATGTATATATTATGATGTGTTTAAATTATTGTGTGGAATCATTTGTTACTTTTCTGGTTTCTCTATTTATTTTTTAAAGTTTTGTTTGGGTTAAATTTATATGTGTACATCATCTATTAAATCCAAAACATTAGGTATTATCTCTATTTGAAAGTGTTTGTGTAATACCCCAGTTTTAAGTCCCCATATTTATAATGTATTTCGTTTACTATGATGAAAGGCTATAGTTCCTATAAATTTGAAAGGGCCAGAAAGCCTATCAATGTAACACTTTGATTATTAATTAATAAAATGCATCATTAGTTGCAAGACAGACAAGGAAAAATTTATAGGAGGCTATGATTATATGAGAGAGGAGGGGGGGGGGGGGGGGGGNTTTATTATATTTTTTTAACTACCCATTCTTGGTATTTGTGGGATAAAGGAGGTTATGTGAGATTCTTGGGAATTCCCCATAGTTATATAAACCCTATTTATGGTTCTTGTTGAGGTTGCTAAATCATTGTGATCGATAATTTGTTGTTGGATCATGGGAGAACACTCATTGTTGATGAATGGTGGATCATTCATTGTAGTTAAAGCATTGTGGTTTTTTTTTTATTCAAGAAATCAATGCCTATGGGCATGCAAATGTTGACAATCCTAAGATATTTGTCTACAACTAAGAATCCTTCGAGTTTCCAACATTGATATTCCCTAACCAGTAGCACTAGAACCATGTAGGGAAGTGGAATATTTTGAGGGAGTGAATTGCAGAGAAGGGGGTTATTTTCCTTGGTTTGTGTAGGCTAAAGGGGTAGAGAGTTGGTAAATTGGGATTGTTTTGTGGATTGCGAACACTATGAGAGTTTGTTATCTGATTAGTGTGTGTTTTAGATTTGGTCTAGGACCCATCCTTTTGAATTCATAGCCTTGGATTAGGGGTGGCTTGTTATATAGAGTTTAAGTGAAAACAATCCTAAGGTTGGGTGGAATTTTTGTCATCTGTAGCTAGCTGGGGAATTGTTTCAGGAAGATACTCTCTCTATTCTTTGTTATCCTTATTTATTATAATTGCATTGTGAGTTTGTCTTTCTGTATTTTTTAACATGCTTATTTGTTGATTAATGTTGGTAATGGAATTATAAATAGTTCTTTATGAATATAAATATGTTTCTTGGTTATCGCATGTGCTTGTTGCATATTTCTTGAGTTGTTAATTGGTATTAGAAATTGAATATTTCCCCATAAAGTGAATTTTGAGGTACCCTGGAAGTGGACTACATTACAAATTGATATCAAAGTGATTGTTTACAACATTAGGCTTGTAAGGGCCTGCTACAAGACAACAAGAAGTTGTTTGGATGAGATTTTGTTTGGTGAAAATTATTGCTACAAGAGCACATCAAAAAAGAGAACATTATGGTTCAACACTATCATTCCCGCCATGGAACTCATGTCCAAGTTAATATTCATGGACCTCTCTTTCCAATGAGATCTCACTTTCTTTATTTGGGCATTGAGATCAAAATTTATGACTCTTGGAAGAACAATTCTTATAAATCGTCGATACATCCTTCACATGAATTCCAAATCATCAATTTGTGATTTACGATATTTAGGCCACATCCATTAGGAAGGTTTTTCATAACATGTTTATAATCAATAAGGAACCCAATGTTACTTGTGCATGGAGAAAAATGTGACATGAAAGAATGTGGATCTTCTGCATAGTGTAATTTTTTGTTTCCACCTCAACAGCCATTCATTATGATTGGTTAGTTCCTAGTAATCCACTATAACTGTTATTTTTTAACCTATGATAGGTCCCTTCACTCCCATGTTGGATGAATTTATTTGAGAGATAGGGGTTGGCGAGTTCCATGGGGGAAACTTATGGTCGCTAGCCCTGTGACCCAACCCAAAGTTGAATGGGAGTTTCATGGATAAAACCAATGATCGGTGTCCCATCCCGAAGTTGAATGGGAATTCTATGGGGAAAACTAGAGTCCCATCCTAGATTCAAATGGGAGTTTCATGGGGAAACCCAATGGCCCATGGCCTGACTCAATGGAAAAATCCATTTCACTAGATCAGAATGGAGGTATATAGAAGAGAGGAAAGGGGAAATAATTCCCTCGGTGTACCCGGTGACTAAATCTCATTCACTAGAACAAAGCATAGTCAATTAGAAGAAAGAGAGTGGGGAGTATCTCTTCAGTGGACAGTTGTCAGTTAACCAAATTTGTCAACTGGAAAGAAATCATAATAAAATCCAAGGGAATCATGGAAGTTTTAGAAATGGTATAACTCAACACCATGTCAGAACTACATCAATGACATGTCATCGAGTGATGTCATGTTAGTATTCTCCTTTCCTATGGTTTTTGGAACTACTTAACTTGCATAGGGAATAACTCCCTACTCGGAAGTCAGTTTAATACATATGAATAGTCAATGGAAATATAATTAAGAGGGAAATGTTTATATACACTCAAACTTGGATTTCAATGCATCCATACTTCTCATAATTTTAGTTCAAAGAATGAACTATAATCTAATTAATGACAATTCTATAATTCAAACAAAAGTGGTTTCTTACACATTTTTCAAAATTATGGGTATAAGCATATCAGTTCAAACCAAGATTGCAGATTAGAGACATGGAATATGCAGAAGGATCCTTTATTCATGAAAGAGAATCCATAGGATAACATATCAATGTTGGTAATGCATAGGCAATATCTAATGGACACAAGATCGTAATGGAGCCAAAAACATTGGTGGAGACTATGAGAAGCTTGAGAATGGAAGTCTAGAGTTTCAGAGTAGACAATGAGAATATGATGAGACAACAAAACCAAATAAATGCTCAGATAATGAAAATCCTAAATCAGTTGTAAAGGTAGGTGAAGAATGGATTAGGTCCAAGACATGAGGAAGAAGGATGAAATCATGTAATGAGGGATACCTACAAACGATCATGTCACTCACGAAGTGTTGGTAGAACTTGGAGACATCATTCACCTACTCACTCAGCTAGAAAATATTATGCATCTCAAGAATTAAGGAGTGATCCAAAAGTATATCCTATTAGGTGATAAACAAGAATATATGAGTCTGAAAACTTGCAGGGATAACTTAGGAAAATAAGGATACAATCCTTTGATGGTGAAAGAAAAGGTGTAAATGATGTCGAGGCCTGGTTGCTTGAGATCATAATGTACTTTCAGTTGTACAACTACCCAGTGAATGTAGAAACCAATATTGGCATATATCATTTGCATGGGAAATATTCTCTATGGTGGAATCAACTAAAGCAAGTTGAACACATTGATGCTAGTAAGATTACCTAGAAGCATTTCAAGAAATATTTTCAAAGGAACATTGAGGCTATGTATTGATTTTATACAAATGAACAAATCCACTATGAAGAAAAAGAACCCTCTGCCAAGGATTGATGACCTCTTTGATCGGTTAAGAGGATCAAAGATACTTTTGAAGATAAACTTGATATTAGGATATCACTAGGTGAGAATCAAGGAAGAAGACATCAATAAAAATTCTTTTCGAACTAAGTATGGGCATTATGAATTTTTAGTGGCTCCATTTGGATTGATCAATGCACTAGTTGTCTTTATGTTATTGATTAATGACATATTTATAATTATCTATATAAGTTTGTCACTGTGGTCTTGGATGACATACTTATTTATTCCAAGTTGTAACATCCCGCTCTTGTGCACACTGTGCGAACTTATTCTTTCAGGACAATTTCTTGCAAGTGATCCATATTATTATACTATTGGTTGTTGATTATGATTATCAGGCATTATGGATGTGATTATATGTTATTTTTGTGTATTCAATTAGATAGGTGCTATTGACTCGGTTCTCTTGAGTGTGTAGTATTTTGGACCTTGAGGATGCAGAGGCATCGATGAAACCCTTGGACTCCGGATCAAGTCAGGGAGTGGACTATTGGGTTTTATTGTTGTAATATGACATATGTACATCTAATTAGATGTTATGATTCTGGATCTCATTTCTGACATGAGTCATTGATGATGCAGGCTGGTGATAGCTTGTCGACCATACTCACATGTGGAGTAGAGGGGTCATGCACGACTACCAGAGATGTTGAGGGAGAGTTGTGGCCAACAACCATGCCATAGCCTACTATCACTCTCGTCATGGCTCAAGATGTAGGTTAACAATTACCTAGTTCGAGAAGACCCATGATGCCATGAGCACAGACTGCTATAGTCGCTCACGATGATTCTAAGGGACACGCAATAAGGCAAGGGACTTATTCCTTAGAGGCCCTTAGTCTCCCACAATATTACCTGGTGGAGTATTTACTCCAGGGGTTTTTTATGTCTACCAAGTCATTCAAGAGGCGAGTGGAACCCTTGGAGCACGTAGTGCATCCTGAAGGGAAAGTCATGCAAGAAAAACAAAAAGAGGCGAGTGGCACCCTTGGAGAACGTAGTGCGTCCTAAAGGGCATGTCGCACAAGGGAAATAGAATGAGGTGAGTGGCACCCTTGGAGCACCTAGTGCATCATGAAAGGAATGTCGCGTTGTTAACTAATAAGAGAATAAACCTAGATGGCCTTAGAATGAATAATGTGATAAAAAAGATTTAAAAACAATTTCCCTAATAAAATGTCGCCCAAACTAAAAAATTAAAATCAAGGTCTAAAGTAATACTTGTGGTTAAAAAATAAAAACAGTAATCATTATCATTAAACGTGTGACAAAAAGGGGGTAAGAAACTTGAGTAAATTATTAAAATCAAATTATTGAGGGATTTTAAATTTTAAAAAGGGAAATGATTGTTTTGTTACACATGCTAATTAAAATTTATTAATTAAAAAGAAAAAGGGGAAAAAGATAATTTTCTACACTTACTAATTTGAGTTTAGATAAAAAGGGAAGGAGGGAAATGTAAAAGAATTAGGAAACTAAGGGAAAAAGGGGGAAAAATAAAGAGAAAGGGAAACATAAGGAAAAAGAAGAATGACTAACTTAGAAAGGAATCTTTCCATTAAGAACTTTCTAAATTGAACTCAACTAGTAAATTAGTAAGGGGGTAAGTCATTAAAACGTGTAAGGGAATTTGGGGACACCTAGGAGAAATTCTAGGAATGTTTTTAGGTGGGTGAGGGAAATAGGAGAAATTCTAGGAACGTTTTTAGGTGGGTGAGGGAAATAGGAGTGATTAAATAATTAATGAAATTAACTTTTGGTACAAATAAGGGGATGGGTGACACATGTACAGGGAGGATTTTTTTGAATTAAATTATTGAACAATAAATTAAATGGAAATTCGGGAAAGAAGTGACCTAGAAATTCTATATGAAGGAGGGAGAAGGAGAAGGATGGATCTCCTCTATTATGCGTAACGTTATGTTGCAGAATTTTAGACTTGACTGACTTATCTTGTGGGAGTTGGGATACCCATCGCGGTGAGGAGTGGTAGCTCGGCCTTGTGAGGCGAGCTGGGAGCTAGTTGTTCTCTAGTTTACTGTGTGTGGCCACTTTGTGGCTCGAGGGGATAAGGGGGAAGAAGAGTACCCCTAGTGTTGGCTAGGAGGTACCGGTGAAGTCTCAATGGTCGGCAAGTGGGAGATGCATGGAACAAGTGGGACAACGACTCAGAGAGGATGACTTGGGATATGATACACATGCTCTTATTATGCATGGTATATTATTATTGAATTTATGCTTTCATTTCTGAACTTTTAAAATAAGGTGTTGGACTTAGCATTTTAATTGAGAACTTAATTTCCCCATAGCCTTAAGCTCATTGCTTGACTTGTTTCCATTGGAATTCGATCCCTAAATGTTGTGACTGTCTTATTTGTTTTGTTGATTTTCTATGAAGAGTTGTTCTTTTTACTTCGTCCTCATCCCTAGTTCGTCAGTCCATGCCTGAGCAGTCGGCCAGGAGTTGAATCGACGGTCGTCACTTCAGTGCACAACAACCTATATATTATAATGCCCTACTTTTCTGTGCATGGATAATGAGCGAAGGATAGTTTTTCCGGATGTCTACCCCTTCTTAGCTTTGTGTTGGTTGTTACTAGTTGAGTGATTGTCTTACGCCTTCTGGCGAGTGAACACCTATGTGCTTGTTCATCTTCATTCTCTGCAATTCACTTCTACACTTTAATTTAATTGAGGAAGAATTTAGTTTGCATTTTGTCCACTTGGATGACAGTTGTAATTTATATTGGATTGCATTTTTCCCTCTTGTTGACAGCCCTTACATTTTTTTGGACTGCATTTTCCCCTTGATTAACAGTAAGGTTATGCCCTGAATTATGACGAGAAATTCCTGGTGTGCCTGCATCTTTTTATTTACCCTTGAACAACCATGAATTTTTTTTTTACTGGATGCCTTCGCTTCATTTTTTTTTTTCTGTGTTGGGAGGGGGCGTAGTTGCTAAGTGTAGCGGTGTGTTTTGATGTGATGATCACATTTTTTTTGTGGGTATAATGGTTGGGAGATAGGATTGGATTACATTGTGATCTTGTCTTGATAAAAATGCAATTCATCACCTCTATACATGGCAAATATTTACCTTGTGTTGACCCCCTAGCATGCGTTTTCCTTTGCATTATTTTTTTTACTTGATAGCGATTTTACCTAGCGATGGAAAACTCAGCATTTTATTAATAGCATTGGACAACGATAGCATATCAAACTGTCAGATAGCATTTTATTTTGCCCAACGATTCCATCCTTTCACTCACGTTTTCATGGTTTCCTGTACCTGCGTTTTCTACTTTTCATATAGCTTTCCATGGTTGCTTTACTTGCGATTCATGAATCTCGTTTTCTTGATTTTCCTGAACCTGCGTTTCCCTGGATGTAGCACCTATGTTTTATTCATTTTATATAGAGGTCCCATGATGGCGGGTTATATAGCAAACTCATAGCAAGTTATATAGTGAACTCTTATATCTTATATATAGTGAACTTTTACAACAAGTTATGATGACAATCACTGTAATTTTTAGTTTAATTTTCCCTTTGAATTATAGTTAAACAACAATATATTTACTTAGCAATGTTAGTAATACTTACATAGAAATTTGTTAATGTTTGCAGCGAATTATTTAATTATAGTGAGCATAATTGTATGACTATGTTAGGGACAACAAAACTTAATTGTATGATGGTGTTTTGATGTGTGGGAAATAGACAACGTTTGATTCTGTTGTGTTGACAGCGTGTCCACCCATTATATTGATAGACAACATGTGATAAATGGCAACGACCTTATGAATTAAACAACAATTAATTTATTGATAGATAGCGCAATATATAGTTGGAAGTGATTTATACATTTAATGGCACAATGATATCTTATTTCACCCAGCACTATCATCTTTTCACTCAGCAATATAATTAACTTAGCATTATATCTTGACAATATATATCCTTATTATATATCATCATTTATATCATTATTACACATAATTAAGGGTCAATATTAAATTTAGACTTTAATGTCTTTATGTTATGTCATTACTGTTAATTTCTTAATTAGATCTTATTGTATGGTCATCAAAAATATAGAGAATCAAGTTATATAGCAATGATATTTTTGTTCCCAACAATGTTTTGTCGATGCGTGGTATGCGGTGTGTAACTAGCAATTTTGATAGGTAGTATTGGATAGACTGCAAAATAGTTGTTTAGAATTGTTATGACAATTATTTATAAGAAAAATAATGGTATCAAATTGGCATTGAATAGCTTCGACATGAAATTTTATTTATAACCGCAAAACAACATTAAAATAGCATTAAATTTAGCATTGAAATGGCACTTATATTAATGGACAGTTTATAATTGTCGATAAGCGTATTTTATTTGGTTAGGTTCTTATGTTAGTTCACATTATAATAAAATTTATGACCTTAGTAGATTGGTAGCAGTTCATCCTTCGCTCTTAGACATCTTGCTTATCAATTAATGGTTGGGTTGTTGGCGGAGTCGGGTAATAGCTTGCAATTTTCCTTTGAGTGTAGTCCTCTTGTGTCTTGTCGACCTGTTGTTGGGGTGTGTGGGTATCATCTTCTTATCAACTATTTCGTTCTCCTAGAACATGGGTTTGTCTTGAGTATATGGTCTAGATATAATATGTTTGTTCCAGGGTTATTGTCGTGCCTATCATCTGGGGACGACATGATTCCTGATGAGGGGATCATGACGCGGCCTATTGAATAGAGGCAAATGATATCGTGGCCATAGTTTGTGATTCCCATGTGAGTGTTATTGATTGTTGTAATTTGTTGTTAGTGCTTGAGTTGTAACGCCTTCATGTGTTTGGTTCACGTGCCTTGAGGTTCGAGTCTTTGTTCGTCAAGGTCATTCTGTCGGGAGGGGGATGTTGTCCCTTATCTTGTAGGCATGGTCATGATTGCATTGGGCGAGTAGTCATTTATCCTTGTCATTTTATGCATGTTTCTCCCAGTTTATATTGTGCCAATGCGTGGTGTCATAGTTGTATGTTGCTTGTTCGATGGGCATGGTGCTCTTCGTCAGGTGTGTTGTCTAGCTATAATCATTGTTGTCATCTTGTTTTGTTTTTTTTTTTAATTCTCACTTTCTGCTTCACTTGTAGTCGTAATGATGGGGACGTCACATATGGTATCAGAGAGGGTTCAACCCTACGATTGTAGATCACCAGGATTTCCATTGTAGTAAACCCATGAGTATTAACCATTGTGTTAATTAAAAACCTTAACGTGTCCATGTGGTGATCGCATTTAGAGGACGCCACAGTGGTTCATGGTGTGGTTTCATGGAAGGAGGTGTGACACCTCTAGAGGTGCCCACACCTTTTCAATCTAACCCCCAAGGGGAAGATGAAGTCCTTGGGATGGAGTTGATTGTTGTAGGGATGATGATGATCTGACAAGGTCCTTCCAGAGATTGTCAAAAGCCTTGTTCCACCATTTGTACTGAGATAAGGCCAGAGTGCCTGTACCCCTGAGGGTCGACAATGCACCCAGCCAATACTATTAGTATTCACTGCGAACTTGAGAAGTCAATTTTCCTGAGTTCTTTGGTGCCTCGAATGACGTAGCTGCTAAGGCATGGTGGGAGAGTATGGAGATGTGTTTTTCACTTCGCGATTATACTTCCAACACAAAGGTCTACATGGAAGTCTTCAACTGAATGGGAGCGCTCTTCTATGGTGGAAGACACTCATGTCGCTTTTGAACATGGTCGTCAACAATGTGTAATGGGAACTTGTAACATCCCGCTCTGGCACACTGAGGACACTTATTCTTTGAGGACACTTGCTCGCAAGTGATCTGGACCCTTTTTGATGTTAGACCTTTTGTATATGATTATGATGTGATTGACAGATGATATGATGTGTTCCTATTCATATAGACAGGTGCTATTGACTCAGCTTATTGAGTGTGCAGGTTTTGACCTTGAGGATGCGGAGGCATCGGTAGACCCCCTTGGACTCCGGACTGAGTCAGGGAATGTGCTTTTGGGTTGATTTGTTTATTTAGATGTTGATTTGATGTGATGATTTGATGATGATATTCTGACATGATTATTGGTGATGCAGGCTGACGATATCTTGCCGACTTGACTCACATATGGAGTAAAGGGGCCACACACAATTGCAGAGAGGTTGAGGGAGAGGGGTGG
>ML780164.1:437296-492582 GCA_009831015.1 Picea engelmannii | reverse complement strand
CGTTGCTTCTTGTCGTTGTTATGCCTTGTCGGGTCATCTTGATTGTGTCCGTCTTACTTGCGTCCTGTTGGTTCGAGGTTAACATAGAGTATAGGGGGATGTTTCTTCTACCCACGCGCACACACTGTAACAAAAAAAAAAAACTTTCACCAGTTGTCCTTAGCTAGGAGGGGTGTTACAGAACTATTAGAGAAACAGTTCCAAGAGAGGTATCTTTCTGAGGAATTCATTGAGCATTAGCTCAATGAGTTCGATGCCTTGTGACAAGGAAGTTGCACGATGCCCAAGTATGAGGCCCATTTTGGAGCTGCTTCAGTATGCTCTGCACTAATTACCCAGAAACTTAAGGTCAAGAAGTTTGAGTTTGGCCTTATTGTTAGAATTCAACTTCTACTTCGGGTACCAGGAAGAGAACCATGGGAGCTTTGAGCAAGGCCCATCGGATTCATGTAGTGGTAAATAACTTCCAGGAAGAGAACCAATCGATTGTGCTCGAGACAAAAGGTATCGTCACTGACTAGACCCTTAGTATTTGATAGATCCCTGTGCTACAGAGAGTTTCATCTCTGGTGCAGCACTAAAAAGGATTAAGGTAAAGGTAGTCGAACAGGATGAGTTTATCTTTGTAGAGATGGCTTTGGGAGCCAAATAGAAGGTTGGAGGAAAGGTTACGAGAGGTACCCTTAACCTGGGAGAGTTTGTCACCAAGGCCAACCTGTACGTCACGATCTTAGGATCTTATGACATCGTGATCGGTATGGACTGGTTGGAATCGCATGAGGAAATACTCAACTGTAATATGAAATGGTTGAGATTGGTTGATGATGAGGGACAGAGATGCGTGATTGTAGATTGGAACCAAGGATTTTCCCTGAGGTTTATCTCTTCCTTGCAGTTACAGAAGAGCCTATGCAAGGGATGTAATCTCTATGCGACCCTTGTGTTGAACGAGAAGGGAGTAGTGGAAGTTCTAGAACATCTTCCTGTGGTGAGATAGCTTGTGGACATCTTCCCAGAGGAGTTAGATGGGATGCATCCAGAGAGGGAATTAGAGTTTACCATATATCTGAAACCAGGGACTGAACCAATAGCAAAAATGCCTTATCGGATGTCGATTCCATAGTTACAGGAGTTGAGAATGCAACTGAAGGAGTTGTTGAACCTAGGGCTTATACGTCCAAGTGTGTCACCATGGGGTGTGCTTGTTATTTTCATACAAAAAAAGGATGGGTCGTGGAGACTCTGCATTGAATATCGTCAATTGAACAAGGCAACGATCAAGAATCAATATCCATTGCCAAGGATTGATGATTTGTTCGATAAGATGAAAGGTGTGGCAGTGTTTTCCAAGATTGATTTGCGATCAGGGTATCACCAGTTATGGATCAAGGAGGATGAGGTCCCTAAGACCATCTTCAAGATGAGGTTTGGTCATTATGAGTTTACTATTTTACTGTTTGGAATGAAAAATGCCCCAGGGGTATTTATGAGTTTGATGAATGGGGTGCCCCCTGAGTACTTGGACATGTTCATCCAAGTATTCATTGATGATATTTTGATTTACTCTCGGATGATGAAGGATCATGATGAGAACTTGCGCTTGATACTACAGTGTCAGTGAGAGCACAAATTTTATGGGAAGTTGTCCAAATGCTCGTTTTATCAATCGATGATTCACTACTTAGGGCATGTCATCTCCAGCAAATGTATCATCATGGATCCAACAAAGGTCGAGGCTATTATGGAATGGTCTATGCCGACGAATGTCCCGGAAGTGCATAGCTTCATGGGTGCAGAAGAAGAACAAGAAGTTTGTTTGGACTGAGAAATGCGTGGAATCATTTCAGAGGCTCAAAGAGTTGTTGACAATGGAACTGATACTAAAGGTCCCTAACATGGACGTGGAATTCTTGGTATGCACTGACACATCCAAGGAAGGCTTAGACAGATTCTTGATGCAAGATGGTCGAGTGATCACTTACATCTCTAGGAAACTAAGAAGGCATGAGGGGAACTATATGATGCATGATTTGGAGTTGTTATCCATTGTATATACCTTGAAGGTTTGGAGACACTACCTTGTTGGAAAAAAAATTGAACTAAAGACATAACACTGTGGACTGAAAAACATCTTTACGCAAAGCGACTTGAACGTGCGACAACGACGTTGGTTGGAATTTCTTAGCGAGTACGATTTCAAGATTACTTACATAAAGGGAATAGTGAACTGAGTGGTAGATGCATTGAGTCGGATACCACGCATTTTCTCGGTGTTCCCTCTTCAGACAAATCTACCTGAATATATTCTAACTTTATAGCGCGACGATGACTGGTACAAATAAGTCAAGGATTTTATCGGACAAAACACAATGATGGTACCAAGATTTTAAGGATTTACATTTGACAAAGATGGATTATTGAGGTTTAAAAATTGAATTTACGTACCACCGAACGACGAGTTGAGGATTTTGATCCTAAACAAGGCTCACAGAGTAGTCTACATGGCTCACCCGGGAGTCACAAAGATGAAGGCGGACCTTAAGCCCTTATTCCTTTGGAAGGAAATGAAGGAAGACATATTCAACTATGTGGCCAGATGTCTAGAATTTCAGCAGGTAAAGGATGAACATAAACATCCAGGAGTATTACTACAGCCACATGCTATTCCATAATCGAAATGGGAGGTTATTTAGAGGGATTTTGTTGTTGGATTTCCACTAACGGCAAGGAGACATGACTCGATTTGTTTTGGTAGTCGACACTCTGAAGAAGAGTGCTCATTTTATTCTGGTGTGTATGATGTATCAGGCACCTGACATAGCTAGATTTTTCATCATTGAGATTGTGAGGCTACATGGCATGCCTAAGAGGATTATATCCAATCGAGGATCAATGTTTACTGGACGATTTTGGACTAGTTTCCAAGAGGCCTTGGGAACCCAAATTAACTTTAGTATTGCATTTCACCCTGAGATAGACGGGAAGACTGAACGAACAGATCAAGTATTAGAAGACATGTTGCGCATGTACATGATGGACCAACAAAAGTGTTGGGAAGAATTATTGTCACCAGTAGAATTCACTTATAACAACAGTTACCAAGCACCATTAAGATGGCTCCTTTCGAGTTTCTTTACGGGAAACCGTGTTGGACACCTTTGAGTTGGGATCATATTGAGGATAGGGTCCTAGTGGGACCAGAAGCAATCCAAGAAATGGAAGACTAAATGCAAAGGATCAAGGAAGTGTAGAATCAATAGAAGAGTTATGTCTATGCGCATCGTGTCGACCATAGTTATGATGTGGCGATCGAGTATTATTGAGGCTCAAATTGCATAAGAGTTCGAAAAAGATGGGAAAAAGGGATAAACTATCTTCTAGGTTCGTGGTAACCTACACGATCGTGGAAAGGAGAGGCCCATGGCCTATTGACTAGCCTTGCCTGATTATTGAGGCATATGCATGATGTCTTTCACATCTCTGTTTGAGACATTATGATTAGTGATCCTACACATGTTTTGACTTGAGCACCTTGCGGGTGTCAAATGAGGGTGCGCTCATGGTTGAAATGATCCTCATCCTGGATCATCGCATTCAACAGCTGGGGCATCAAAAAGTAGATCAGGTCAAGGTCTAGTGGGACAACTATAGTCCGCACTCAGCAACCTGGGAGGATGCATATGATATGCGCCAACAATTTATTTTTTTTGTTTAATAGAGAGACTTATGATACTCTAATACACATTTTTTTGACACTCATATACTGTGAAAAATTAGGACGAATGTTTGACCAAGAGGGGGTGTATGTAACATCCCGCTCTTGCACACACTACACAAACTTATTCTTTGAGGACACTTTCTTGAAAGTGATCCAGATTATTATACTATTGGTTGTTGATTATAATTATGAGGCATTATGGATGTGATTATATGTTATTTTGTTGTATTGACTTAGACAGGTGCTATTGACTCAATTCTCCTGAGCGTGAAGGATTTTGGACCTCGAGGATGCAGAGGCATCAATGAAACCCTTGGACTATAGATCGAGTCAGGGAGTGGACTATTGGGTTTTATTGTTGTATATATGACATATGTGCATCTAATTATATGTTATGATTCTGTATCTGATTTCTGACATGATTCGTTGATGATGCAGGCTAACAATAGCTTTCCGACCAGACTCACATGTGGAGTAGAGGGGTCATGCACAACTACCAGAGATGTTGAGGGAGAGGTGTGTACAACAGCCCTGCCACAGCCTACTAGCACTCCGGCTGTGACTCGAGTTTTAGGTTAACGATTACCTAGTTCAAGAAGACCCACGATGTCGTGAGGGAAGACTGCGATAGTCGCTCACGATGAGTCTAAGGGGAATGTAATAAGGTTGGGGACTTATTCCTTAGAGGCCCTTAGTCTCCCAGAACATCACCTGGCAGAGTATTGACTCCAGGGGTTTTTGATGTCTACCAAGTCAGTAAAGAGGCAAGTCGCACCCTTAGAGAACGTAGTGCGTCCTGAAGGGCACGTCGTGCAAGAAAACCAGAAAGAGGTGAGTGACACCCTTGGATCACGTGGTGCATTCTGAAGGGCATGTCACGCAAGGGAAACCGAATGAGGTGAGTTGCACCCTTGGAGCACCTAGTGCATCCTGAAGGGCAGGTCGTGTTGTTAACTAATAAGTGAATAAACCTAGATGGCCTTAGAATGAATAACGTGATAATAAATATTTGAAAACAATTTCCCTAATAAAATGTCCCCCAACCTCGAAAATTAAAATCGAGGTCTAAAGTAATGCTTGTGGTAAAAAATAAAAAATAATAATAATAATTATTAAACATGTGACAAAAAGGGGGTAAGAAACTTTATTGAATTATTAAAATCAAAGTATTGACGGATTTTCAATTTTAAAAAGGGAAATGATTGTTTTGTTACACATGCTATTTAAAATTTATTAATTAAAAAGAAAAAGGGGAAAAATATAATTTTCTACACTTACTAAATTGAGTTTAGATAAAAAGGGAAGGAGGGAAATTTAAAAGAATTAGGAAACTAAGGGGAAAAGGGGGAAACATAAAGAGAAAGGGAAACATAAGAAAAAAGGAGAATGACTAACTTAGCAAGGAATCTCTCCATTAAGAACTTTCTAAATTGAACTCAACTAGTAAATTAGTAAGGGGGTAAGTCATTAAAATGTGTAATGGAATTTGGGGAAACCTAGGAGCAATTCTAGGAATGTTTTTAGGTGGGTGAGGGAAATAAGAGTGATTAAATAATTAATGAAATTAATTTCTAGTGCAAAGAAGGGGATGGGTTACACATGTATGGGGAGGATTTTTCTAAGTTAAATTATTGAACAATAAATTAAATGGGAATTTTGGAAAGAAGTGACTTAGAAATTCTATATAAAGGAGGGAGGAGGAGAAGGATGGATCTCTTCTATTATGTGTAACGTTACACTGTAGAATTTTAGACTTGACTGACTAATCTTGTGGGAGTTGGGATACCCAACTCGGTGAGGAGTGGCAACTCGGCCTTGCGAGGCGAGCTGGGAGCTATTTGTTCTCTGGTTTAGTGTGTCTGACCCCTTTGCAGCTCGAGGGGATAAGGGGGAAGAAGAGTACCTCTAGCATTGGTTGGGAGGTACCAGTGAAGTCTCATCGATCAAAAAACGGAAGTTGGATGGAGTGCGTGAGACAACGACTCAGACCGGACAACTTGGGATATGGTATGCATGCTCTTATTCTGCATGGTAGATTTTTATTGACTTTACGCTTTCATTTATGTACTTTCAAAAGAAGGTGTTGGACTTAGCATTTTAATTGAGAACTTAATTTCCCCATAGCCTCAAGCTCACTTCTTGACTTGTTTCCCTCGACATTCGATCCCTAAATGTTGTGACTGTCCTATTGGTTTTGTTAATTTGTTGTGAAGATTTTTTCTTTTTACTTCATCCTCATCCCTAGTTCATAATTCCACACATGAGTAGTTATCTAGGAGCCGAATCGACGATCGTCACTTTGGTGCACAATCACCTATAGATTCTAATGCCCTTCTTTTTTTGCGTGGATGATGAGTGAAGGATAGATTGCCCGGCTATCTACCCCTTCTTAGCTCTGCGTTGGTTGTTACTGGTTGAGTGATTGTCTTGGGCCTTCTGGTGAGTGAACACCTTTGTGCTTGTTCATCTTCGTTCTCTGCGATTCACTTCCGCACTTTAATTTAATTGAGGATGAATTTAGTTTATGTTTTGTCCACTTGCATGACAATTGTAATTTATATTGGATTGTGTTTTGCCCTCTTGTTGACAACCCTTACATTTTTTTGGAATGCATTTTCCCCTTGATTAACAGTAAGGTTATGCCCTGAATTATGGCGAGAACTTCCTGGTGCACCTGTGTCTTTTTATTTACCCTTGAACAACCACGATTTTTTTTTTTTACTGGATGCCTTTGTTTCCTTTTTTTTTTGTGTGTTGGGAGGGGGCGTATTTGTTGAGTGTAGGCTTGTGTTTTTATGTGATGGTCACATTTTTTGTGGGTATAATGGTTGGTAGATAGGCTTGGATTACATTGTGATCTAATCTTGATAAAACTACAATTCGTCACCTCTATACATGGTGAATGTTTACCTTACGTTGACCCCCTGGCATATGTTTTCATCTGCATTGTTTTTTTACTTGATAGCGATTTTACCCAGCAATGGAAAACTCGGAATTTTATTAATAGCATTGGACAATGATAGCATATTGAATCGTCAGTCAATGTTTTCTTTTGCCCAACAATTCCATCCTTTGACTCACAATTTCATGGTTTCTTGTACCTGCATTTTCTATGTTTTCATATAGCTTTTGATGGTCTCTTTACCTACGATTCATGAATCCTATTTTCATGATTTTCCTGAACCTGTGTTTCCCTGGATGTAGCACCTGCATTTTCTATGTTTTATATAGTGGTCTCATGATGGCAGGTTATATAGAGAACTCATAGTAAGTTATATAGTTAACTCTTATAGCATATATATAGCGAACTCTTATAGCAAGTTATGATGACAATCATTGTAATTTTGAGTTTAATTTTCCCTTTGAATTATAATTAAATAGCGATATATTTACTCAACAATGTTAGTAATGCTTACATAGCAATTTATTAATGTTTGCAACGAATTATTTAATTATAGTGAGCATAATTGTTGGACTGTGATAGGGACAGTGAAACTTAATTGTATGATGGCATTTTGATATGTGGGAAATAGACAACGTTTGATTCTATTGTGTTGATAGTGTGTCCACCCATTATATTGATAGACAACATGTGATAAATGGAAACGACATTATGCACTAAACAACAATTAATTTATTGATAGATAGCACAATATATAGATGGCAACGATTTATACATTTAATGGCACAACGATATCTTATTTCTCCCATCACTGTCATGTTTTCTCTCAGCAATATAATTAACTTAGCATTATATATTGACAATATATATCCTTATTACATATCATCATTTACATCAATATTACAAATCATTAAGGGTTAACATTAAATTTAGACTTTAATGTCTTTATGGTATGTCATTGTTGTTAATTTCTTAATTAGCTCTTATTGTATGGTCAATGAAAATATAGAGAATCAAGTTAGATAGCAATGATATTTTTGTCCCCAACAATGTTTTGTTGATGCGTGGTATGTGGTGTGTAACTAGAAATTTTGATAGGTAGTATTGGATAGACCACAAAATAGTTGTTTAGCATTGTTATGACAATTATTTATAAGTAGCACAATGGTATAAAATTTGCATTGAATATCTTCGACATTTTATTTTATTTATAACCGCAAAACAACATTAAAATAGAATTGAAATGGCACTTATTTTACTGGACAGTTTATAATTGTTGATAAGTGTATTTGATTTGGTTAGGTGCCTATATTAGTTCACATTATGATAACATTTATGACCTTAGTAGCTCGGTAACAGTTCATCCTTCGCTCTTAGACATCTTTCTTATCAGTTAATGGTTGGTTTGTTAGTGGAGTCAGGTAATAGCTTGCGCTTTTACTTTGAGTGTATCCCTCTTGTGTCTTATCGATTTATTGTTGGGGTGTGTGGGTATCATCTTCTTATCAACTATTTTGGTCTCCTATCACATTGGTTTGTCTTGCATATATGGTCTAGATATAATATGTTTGTGCCAAGGTTATTGTCGTGCCTATCATCTGGGGATGGAATGATTCTTGATGAGGGGATCATGGCGCGCCCTATTGGATAGAGGTGAATGATATCGTGGTCGAAGTCTGTGCTTCCCGTGTGAGTGTTGTTGATCATTGTAAGTTTTTGTTAGTGCTTGAGTTGTAATGCCTTCATGTGTTTGGTTTTCTCTCTTTGAGGTTCAATTCTTTGGTCGTCAAGGCCATTGTGTCGAGAGGGGGATGTTGTCCCTTATCTTGTAGGCATGGTCATGATTGCGTCGAGTGCATAGTCATTTCTCCTTGTTGTTTTATGCATGTTTCACCCAACTGTTGTTGTGGCAATGCGTGGATTCATAGTTGTCTATTTCTGATTCGACGGGCGTGGTGCTCACCATAAGGTGTGTTGTCTAGTTGTAATCATTGTTGTCATGTTGTTTAAAAAAAAAAAAAATTGCACTTTCTGCTTCGATTGTAGTCGTAACGATGGGGACGTCACATAAGTTAGAGAAATAACATGAGAATCACTTGAGTTTAGTGCTATAAGTGCTGAGGGAACATCAACTTTATTCCAAGATAAGTAAGTGTTCTTTCTACCAAGAGAAAATCCATTATTTGGGGCACATTATTATAGAGGAAGGTATAGCAGTAGATCTAGACAAGAATGAATCCATTAGGGGATTTCTTATACCGAGGAATGTTTTAGAAGTAAGATATTTCATGGGATTGGTTGGATACCATAGGATATTTATAATAGGATTTTCAAATATCACTCTTCCCATGACTTCTTTACAAAAGAAGGAAATAAATTTTGAATGGATGATAGAATGTGAAGAAAAATTTAATTTGTTGAAAGAACTACTTACTAGTGCACCTATATTGAATATTGTTGACCCAAATGAGAATTTTGTGGTATGCATAGATTCCTACAAAGAAGGACTTGTTGGATTCCTCTCTTAGAATGGAAATTTCATTGGTTATGAGTCTAGAAATTTTAAGGAATGTGATAGGAATTATTCCACACATGATTTAGGAATTTCTACCATATTTCATGCGTTGAGGATGTGGAGGAATTATTTAATGGAGAGGAAAATCAAATTGAGGATAGGTCATAGTGGTCTGAAATATGTTTTTCAAAAACCAACTTTAAACTCCAAGTAGACTATATGGATGGAATTTTAAAGTGGGTATGACTTTGAAATCAATCATATTAAAGGAAAAGAGAATAAAGTTGTTGATTCACTCATCAAAATATTACATCTCAAGTATGTTATTTCCATTAGTATGCATTAGACAATTTTAAGGAATAATATTATAAATGATGTTGTTACAGATCCACATTACCTATAGGTAAAGGAAATCTTACGGTAGGAAGGTGTACAACACATATTTAAGGAACACATGATGGGGGAATATGGGACACTTTTGCATAAGAATATAATTTATGTTCCCAATTTTGAAGAAATCGAGAAGTTACGAATAATATAACTTAATATTTATATTATCAATTGGTTTAGAATTACTTTGCACTTTACCTCTCTTGTTAATAATAATATTTTTGATATTTATCATCTTTATTATAACCTAATATAATACTATTACACTAATATTATAGTTGTATTACTAATAATAATATTTTTGATATTTCATAGTTTTATTATAACCTAATATATTTCTATTATAATGTTACCAATATAGCTTAATATCTATAAGTTTAATTGTTTTTCATAATTACATAATATTGTAGTTGTATTACTAATAATATTCTTCTTGATATCTCTACCATATAGCCAACATTATTATCTTTATTGGTCTTTTTGGTCTCTACTCTTCTATATATTTCTTTCAAGGTTGCCATATTCTCCTACTTGACTTTTTGGTCCTGATGATGGATCTGGTTGGTGATATGAAACATTGACACATTCAATATTATTACTATGGATTTTTTGAGAAATATTAACCACCACATAAATATTTAAAAACTAATTGTATCCATGTACAAAAGTTAATTTTGTGATGAAATCCAAGTTCTAGAAAAAAAAAATCAAGATATAGAGAAGAGCATGACCTTGATTTGATGAAAAATTGCAGAGGCAATGACATTTTACCTAGGTTCGTTATAGTTAAACACCATATGAAAAATACATGGAACACCCATGCATTTGATGGACTCAATTTTTATGTTTTCCATGGAGAGATATGCAGGTTTAGAACTATGTTGGATCATATCTCATGCAGTGCTCTAGACCTTCATTTAAAGCTAGAAAATAGATTAAATTTTAATATTTGACTTGTGGTTGATTGCAACATTATGTTAAAGGAAGAAAATAATAGTTGTATATCACATAACAGGAATGAGAGGAAGTTAAACCATTATTTGGAAAGGAATCAATTGAATTCAGATGGAAGTGACACAAAAAAGGTGGTATACCTATCCTCTCATGAATTGGAGTAGGATGAAATGGGTGTTTTGAAGAAGGGACTTAAATTTTCCCTTGTACCCAAGACAATTCTATCTAATAACCTAATCTATAGCATAGAATATGGCATTCAAGAATTGACCAACAAGGAAAAGGAAATTATTAGACCAGGCTAGGTTGTAATTTTGAGAAGAGAAAAGCCTCCAAATATATATATATATACCATTTCCTGAAAAACCTCAAAAGTGACCCAAAGTTATTGATCCTAAAATAGTTTGAGGTATTTAGTTTTTATTAATTGTTGTTCTTTCCTTATGCGTTGATTTTTATTTTTTTTGTAAATAAAAGATTGATATTACCTCAAAAGTCTAAAAACCATACAAATGTTGAAGGACATGGCATCTATCCTTCCAAAAATGTAAACCAGAAGTAGAACCAAGTCCAGATAAAATGTTTCCATAATTGTTCTATTTTCAGAAGTGGAAATGATCAAGTAGCCTAAGATATTACAAAAATGGCCTAAGGGCTTGTAGAGTTCAATGTCTATTATAATAAGAAAAAGTAAAATATGAAATGAAATAACTTCGTACACTAGAAGTGTTGTTTCTCCCATTTCCTGGAGCAGGTTGTGGACAAGCCAGAGTGATGATGAAGGGATGACAAAAGTTGGTGAAATGCCACTTGATAGGATCACTTGAAAGAGAATCAAAGAGTGTATCCATCATGTTATTGGGTATTTTCTGATGGAAGATTTGGTCTGCTATGTCCCGACACGTATCTGAGATGAGTTGAAGTTTCTCTACTAAGAATTCACATAATGGTGTCATGTTAGGTTATAGAGACTCTTCTTGTGCAGTCAATGTGTCCTGGAAGGTGTCAGAGAGATCTACGTATTTAATGTCCATGGGATATGCTTCTTCAATAATGAGGAAATCCCATTTCTCTTCCAGTGACTGGACTGAAGGATGATCACCCTCTGGAGCTGAAGTGATTGGAAAAATAAGAGTATTCACTGATAGTTCAATAGTAACCTAGGGAAGAACAAGGGGAAATTCCTCCTCAAATAGAAATGGACCCCAAGCTTCTTATTCTTGAGCATGAGCAATGGGAGGTAATTCAACTAAGGGTGAATCAAGAGTAGAAGTAAAGTCAAGGGAAAATTGGGCACTGAGAGGAGAGAGAGAAGGACAATGATGGTAAGAGAAATGATGGTAGTAGTCAGGGCCACTCTTGGGCTTGCAATGCTCCTGAGGCATGGCTGCAAGGATAATTCCTGAGAGCCAGAGGGAGGGGAGACAGAAAAATCGGAGGTGAGAAAATATGAGAGAAATCATGGAAGGAGCATGACCATTGAAAAAGGAGAAGATAATATACAAGAAGTGAGCCATAGGAAAAAACACAAGGGTATTACCTATCCAAGCTAGATAAATCTCCATTAAACCTAAATTGATGAAAATCATCTCCATGGTACCTGCGTAGACAAAATTCACCACCAGCTCGAGCCAAGACATTAAGTTTCCCATGTGGTCCATATTTTCACTCAAGGACGATGCATTAATGCCTCACATTAAAGAGAGGAGTATGAGAATGGAGAAGGCGGTCTTCATTGCATTCATTCATAACATGTGTGACATGTGGCACTCCATCCGAGGATGGTATGATTTGATTTGATTTCCTCTTGTTCTTCATTTTTGTTATTTTTATGGTCCTTTTTTCTTTATTACCATGTTCTTGTTGTTTGTAGTTTTTTTCCTTAGTTAATCCTAATATTTCTTATATCTTATCTTTAAGCACTTATTATTAATATTATTCCTCTATATTACTATAATAATATTACTAATATAATACCATTACACTAATATTATAGTTATATTATTAATAATAAGATTTTTTATATTTCATAGTTGTATTATAACCTAATATAATATTATTGCACTTTGACTAATACACCTTAATATTTATATTATTGAATTTTTTTTCATAATCACAATATATTATAGTTGTATTATTAATAATATTCTTTTTTATATTTCTACCATAGAGCCCACATTAGTATCTTTCTATGAATTTATCCACTCTTCTATGTATTTATTGCAAGGTCATCATCTTCTCCTACTTGAGTTTTTTATCTTGACGATGGATATGGTTGGCTTATCTAGGTAGATATTGGTGTCCACCCACCTATTCCAACTGGTTCATATTGGAAGTTTCTTAGTTTGGCAGTTCTTTCTTATTTTTTCGGTCCTGAACTTCCAAGACTGTTTTGAGGCCCTAAACAATGTTTTTAGGGATCACCACAGTCAAATTATTGTCAGAAGTAGAGTTTGATGGAATAATGTGTATTCCTTGGATAGACCTTTCCAACGAGATATTGTGCACCTAAAATGAAGATCGTATGAAAAATTTATGGCCTTGGAAAGTTGATGTACCAACTTACCCCAATGAGGCCCACATGACCTTTGGTGCTTCATCTCCTAGGGATAGTTTTTTGGATGTCTAGGGTTTTTGCATTCATGTTTATTGTAAACAATATTTCATAGCCTCATTGTACTCATCTTCTTGTGAATGAGCATATTCGTCACATATCTTATTAGAGATAAGATGCCACCATTATAGCAAGTGTGTTTCATTTGTCTTTTTACAGTTTCAACATATTGCTTATTTAATAGAATTAGATTTTTAATATATCTCTGTTATTATTCAATGTGTCTTTGTGTTAATATTATAAATATGTGTTTCATTTCATTCAGATCATAAATTGGGATTAGTGGTATCAGATCAGTATGCTCTTTGTCGTTTTTAGTGCATGTCCCCAATGAGGTCAGGGTATAGAAAGTTGGGTCTCAAGATTGTTTCTCTTGAGGACAAATTCTCTCGCACACCCAATAAACCTTCCATGGAGGGAGAAAAGAAATACGATGGGACATGATATCATTTCAAAATGTTACTCTAGGAATCCCTCAAGCAACAAAGGAATGACATTATGGACAAATTTGCACAAATCCTTTGACGACTGTCGATAGGCGATGCATCTACCTCAAGCGGAGGAGCTGCCTCCTTCAAGGTACATATCAGTTTTGATATTCCGATATTGGAAGGTCAAATAGATGTGAATGTCATAGATAAATGGTTAAACCTTATAGAAGGGTATTTTTTTTGTCCACAACTTTTCCGGTAGAGAAAAGATTACATTTTTTCTCCTCAAGGTTGTCCCCCTTGTCAAAGATTTGTGGGAGACTTTCTATGAGCTAAAGGAAATAGAGGGATCCAAATTATGTGTAGTTGCACCCACTTGCGGTTCCTTCAGGGATGTTATTAAGGAAAAATACTACCCTGTTGGAAGTTATGATGGCTTGTATACAAGATGGACCACAATGGCGTAGGAAAGAGACCAAACAGTGCCATAATTCACCAATGTCTTCCATACCTTGCGCACCGATATGGGTATCAAATATTCTGAGTGACATCTAGTGCTAAAGTACCATGATAGTCTGCATATTTACATCTATAAAAAAATGGAGTTTCTAGACATCTCGTCCTTGTGCACGACCTATCGATATGTTGTCAAAATTGAGCAGAATCTTAAACAAAAGACACACCATTTTAGTTCTAGGAACCCCTCACAGTAGAAGTAGGGAAAGGGAAACCCAAAACCACATAACAAAGGGAAAATCATATAGGGAAAACCTCATAACAACCAGTCTAAGCCATGAGTAAAGAAGGACAATGAAAAGATGACGAAAGACATCAAGAAGTGGTGTGACTTCCATAAGAGCCCCTGGCATAACATTGTCGATTCCTGCTCAAAGTAGTCATCGATGGTGGAGGCGAAAACCTTTGAATAAGAAGCGGGTTCTGACTCAAAGTTAGAAACAAAAAAGGGAAGACATTTTATTGATGCAGAACCCAGTGCCACCATTGCTACCACCAAGATCCATCCTGGTGAACCAGATGAGCAAGAGGAAGGAAAGCATCTCTTTCATTCACATATGTGGGTTAAGGGTACTCCACTTCACTTAATTGTTGATAGTGGTAGCCAGAAGAATCTCATCTCAGTGGAGGTCATCAATCGATCGGACTTGCTAACAATACTACACCCGCAACCATACACCATCGACTAGCTCCACCAAGGAAGTGATCTTTGCATCAACCAACAATGCCACATGTACTACGACATCAAGCCCTTCAAGGATGAGGTATTGTGTGATGATGCTCCCATTGAAGTTTGTGAAGTTATTTTTGGCCAACCTTTTTATGGAAACATCATGTTTTATATGAGTCTAGGCTTTGTAGTGTTATTATTACTTTTAAAAGGAAATTGTACACGATACTCGAGGTAGTCCCACCTACCACCATTTCCTTGATCTCTACCAAGAAATGTAGGAAGGTCATATCTCATACCGAGAAGTTTTTCTTCTTCATGATTCACTCTCAAAGTGAGAGAAAAGATACAGCCACATCCATGGTCTTCGCGGTCGATATCTCCATGTAAAATAAGCAAGTGGATAAGGTCATGGAAGAATACAAAGACATATCCTCCTCACCCACTGGGGTACCTCTACAATGTCATTTCAAACATTCAATCGATATGACCCTTGGTACACTGCTACCCAATGGGCCAGTCTATTGCCACTCTCTATTAGAAAATGAGGAGATCAAGCGTCAGATCATAGAAATTATACAAAAGGTGCACATCCAACCCATATCATCACCATGTGGAAGCCCAATTGTTCTTATGCAGAATAAATATGGGACCTCATGACTCTACATCAAATACCGAGCCCTAAATAAAATCACAGTCAAGAATCAGTACCTGATTCCCCAAATCGACGATCTCCTTGAGCAGCTCAAGGGGGACAAATACTTTAGTAAGATTGATATTAAGTCTAGCTACCATCATGTCCCAATAGATCAGACAACTGTATGGAAAACTACCTTCAAGTCAAAATAAGGTCTTTCTGAATGGTTGGTCATTCCCTTTGGTTTGATGAATTCACATATTCAACAGGTCCTGCACACTCTGCGACAACATATGATATATGCAAATTTGTAAAAATGTTCCTTCGACATGGACATGTTCCAATACCGAGGATACATTATTCATGAGCATGGGGTGCATGTTGATCCCACCTATATCTAGGTCATTCGTGACTGGCCAACCCTAACCACACTCACTGAGCTTCGAATATTTTTAGGCCTTGCCAATTTCTATTGTAGGTTTGTGTTGGGATTCTCCCATATTGCATGGGCCCTCGGCCAAGTAACTGGGGGTGGTGGTAAGGAAAAGTTCATGTGGGGTCTATCGCAACAACAAGTGTTCAATGATTTTATTAAGTGCTTGTGCTCAACCCCAATGCTCTCATTACCCAACCTGCAACAACCCTTTGAGATTAAGATAGATGCTTCAAACTGTGTTGTGGGAGAAATTCTCACTCAACATGGACATCCCGTGGCCTATCATAGTGAGACACTATCAGATGTTTTCTGTAAGTACCCTACTTATGAAAAATAAATGTACTTCAATGTGAAATCCTACCACTAATGGAGGAATTACATACTCTGGAAGGAGATAGTCATCCACACCAATCATAAGTCACTACAGTTCATGTAGACATAGGGAAATTGCAGAATGACTACCATCAAAAGTGGTCCACATACTTTCAACAATTCCATCTCAACATCAAGTATAAGATATGAAGCACCAATATCTCCATTGATTTCCTCAGTTTCCCCCTAGTTCCAACACTGAACATGGTGCTAAACTCCTATGGCCATGAGACCTCCAGGTGGCCCCAAATCTATGAGGGAGATAATGACTTCTCCGCTACATAACAGATGTTGGGAGAAAACACAATTTTCATTGATTTGAATCTTCAGGATGGGATGTTGAGCCATCTAGTCCATCTCTGCATTCCATTAAGAGATAAAGTGAAGATGATTTGGGAAGCCCAGTACATTCAAGTGGAAGGACACTTCGACATCAAAAAGAAAGTGGCAGTGCTGCAACAACATTTCTATTGTCCGAAACTTCAACATGATATCAACAAGTATATCAGGTCCTACATTGTCTGCATCATTATCAAACCAACCATTAAGAAACAAGGCATGTGTTAGGACCCAGAAATGTCCCCTTTTCACTATATCTTTTGCTCATTCAACCTTACCATTTCTATGCTAAATGCTTACTAAATGTTTGTTAAGACCCTTTTTCCTAAGGTATGAATCATTGGTCTTGATTTTATATTTTATTCACTTAACATGTTTGATTGGTAGTGTTTCTCATATTTTACCCATGAATGTTCAACTAATGATTAAAATGTGTAGAACAACCAAGTCTTGAAGAAAACTCGTTGTTGTTACACCGGCTGATATAGTTGTGTGCCAACTCTGCGTAGTGTTACACGACTACAGCAACTGCACACCCTTTTTTGGAACCTGTTACACCCACTGCAACAGATGTCCACCAATCCTGGAAGATGATCTATCATGCAAATTCGAACCCTAAAGACCAATCCACAAATTTGTTACATGTTTTTTCTCATGATGGTGATGGAGATCATTTAATGGATTTTGTAATGATAACAGATCCTTGATATCATACGAACAACTTGAGAATCTCTGATTCTCAAGGTTGTTCTGAGTCTGTTTTAACTGAATGACTCTATCTGTAAATAATAGATCTATTGTAATCATTGGTACCGAAGATTAGTTGTGGAACAGAGAGTGAAGAAAGAGCATATTGTATCTTAAACCCTTTTTCGAATTAATAAAGAAGTGAATTGAGTTTCTTTAACCAACTGTAGCCTATTTTTTAGTGGATTTGGTGAGAAGGAAAGGGCCCACCTTCCTCACAGACTCCCCTCTGTTTTGATGTTTTATATTAAACCACTTTGATTTGGATGATTTATTTGTTTAGCATCTCTAGTATGAATTTGTTGTTACAGTTGGTTATTTTCTGTTAAATGAGCATCAGTGTGTCTCATGAGAGTTAGAGTAGATTGTTGAATACTGTTGGCGGATTTTTTTCCATTTTCTGCATTAGATTAAAATCTTTGTTTTCAAGAAAAATAAAATAAAAGTGTGAATTCCCTTTCTACAATTAACTAGGTTTCCTTTCAGCAATTAGCACATAACTTCTTTCTGCAAGAGTGATATATAAAATTAGGATAGATTAGATAATCCAGGATTCTTATACACCCATCAATTTAGGTTTTCAATCATGCAAGTGTAATTTCAATTCTGTAGAACTCCAGGTGTGTCAACAACTTGTGTTAAGTATTCAACCTTTCAATTTCATTTCTTTAGTTTACCTTACTGCTATTTGATTAGTGTTTCTTTCATAATCTAGCATAAACTATGCTCAATTATCTTACAATAACAAAACTTCCCTGGGTTTGACAATTTATATTGAACACCTTAATTATCTATTTATTTAGACAATTAAAGTGCCCAACATTTTGACATTATTGCCAAGGAAGATAATTAAAGATTCTTTTAAGCACATTAGTTTTCTTTTCTTAGGAATGAGTAGTCTGCATGAATTGAGTAACAAGAGTATGTGTCCCCAAAAATACTAACCCTATAGGTGCCAGAGGACGTGGAGGAAGGAACCCTGCACTGGGAAGGCCAACCTTTGTTGATGAGATTATAGCCAAAGTAGATTCTTCTTTAGGATCTATCTTTCTCCCTTCAAATCCTCCAAGAAGACATATTCCTCAGTCATCAGAATTACCCCATTTTGAGACATCATTTTCATCAAGGGTTGAAGATGAAGATTTGTCACCAACAAATCAAAATGCAACATTGGAGAATATTGAAGATCAAGGAAGTGTAGCTCGGAACAAGGAAACTCTAGAAGACACGGTTTATCAGATCAACAGACAAATAGTCACTAAAGAAGAGTGGGACACTTTCTGTATTGAGTGGAGAGAAAGAGAACATATGGAAAATCGAGGAGATAATGAAGAAGAATTACACCATGAGAATCCACTGAATAATGAAGATCAGGCAAATGATGAAAATACTATCTCTACCCTGGTCTTTCCTATTTTTTATATTCCCACATGGTGGATGGCTCCTATGAAGAACATACCTCTCTCAGCCCTGCCAAATTTCCATGGATTATCTACTGAGGATCTAGATGATTTCTATTTGAAATTGATATTCTGTGTAGAATCCATGACTACACCACCACTGTGCAGAAACTTAAATTGTTTCTAGCTACATTGAAGGGTAACGCAGTAATATGGTTCATGATCCTTGGAGGAGAGAATATTTCAACATGGGGACAAATGAGGCATCTTTTTTTGAACAAATACCAAGAGTATTGTTGAACGAGGGAATGAAGAGAGGAACTGTTCAAGATGGATTAGAAGGAGGATGAGACCCTTGAAAATTTTGTGGAGCGACTCCAGTATAATCTACAAAGTTCTAGACGTCTGGATGTGAGTAAGGACATTCTGAAAACTATTTTGTTGAAAGGAGTTAGAGATTATTGTTTAGATATGCTGAATATGCTTGGAAAGGGAGATATATCTAAGGAATCCTATGAGTACATTGTAAATCTTTGTAAGAGATCCTCTCGAGGATATACAAGGAATAATTTAGCTACCAGGGATGCCACTTTTTCAAGGGTACAAAAATTAGCCAATGGAAGGGCAACAAAAGAAGAAATAAGTAATCTGTGAGAAGATTTCAAAAAAAAAATGATTAACTCTTTTGCCTCAAAAATTGATACTTTCCATATCAAACAAAAACAAGAAGAATCAAATCATGCATTGTCTATTTTCTATCTGAAATGAAAAGACAAACATCCACCAAGGAAGTGCCCATTGAACAGTGTTCAGGTATGTCTTATTTGTGAATTAGATCATCCCACTGACAAATGTCCCTCCTTACTAGGTGTAAAAGCATCAATGAAGGCGATTAATGAGGAAGTGGAGGTTGCCTAAATAATAACATGGAGGAGACAATGGCAGCCACGAGGTCAAGGTACAAACCCTCAATTCTCTCCTACAACACTTAATTATTGGAATAATATGAACAATCAGCTTCAATATGGCCAAATGAATTCCCCCCCTCCAAATCAGATGCCCCCTCCTTATCAGAATCCAAATCCATGGTTACCTATGCCCCAACAATAGAATCACCATGGGAAATGGAAACCATATTTGAGAGGCCCTCAACAATAACTTATTTATCAAAACCATCACCAACTGAACCCCTATCAACAACAGTTCCAACCCTGGTACCAACAGCAAAAGCTGCAGTTACCTCCCAATGCCCCATAGAACAATCCTCCCTTATGACCTCAGTTGCCTGTGAAACCTAACCCAAATCCAAATAATAAGGTCATTCAGAATATTGATATACACAACGTGCCAACTCTATCTATTACTCCTATGCCTTGTGATGAGATAAAATTAAGATTGGGGAGAATAGTCGAGACAATAATTGAAGATGATCTATCTTCATAATCAAACAAGGAATCGGGGGAAAAAACATCTATTGATACAGAAGAAATTGACCAATCTATCATATAATTAGAAGACCCCCCATTCCATGAAAGACTAGAAATTACCAAAACTGTGGAATTACCATCCTTCAATCTCTTAGGAGAATTGCAAAATATACATGTTAACATTCCACTATTGCAAGCGATTAGGGATGTCCCTATTTATGCGAAGACTGTGAGAGACCTCTGTATCAAAAGGCCTGGTAGGAAACCTAGGTACCCCCTCACAGTACACGTAGTGGGAGAATTATCTGAACTGATGTTATGAAAAACCCCGCCTATTAAATATGGCGACCCAGAAAACCCTACAGTCATTGTCAAAATTGGACAAACATTTATTCCCCATTTGTTAGTTGATTTAGGCGCAACAATTAACATTATGCCAATAGAGACTACACAATTGTTGCAACTTAGAACACAAGTCCAACCTACTCCTACTGTTTTAGAATTAGTTGATCGTTCTACTATCAGACCAGAAGGAGTAATTGATGATCTAGTTATTTCAGTTGATTCATAGGAGTATTCTACTGATTTTGTCGTATTGCAACCCAAAACTTGCTTGGGGGGCCACCCTCTAATTCTAGGAATACCATGGTCTCATTGGTTGTAGATCTGGTTCAATGACCATCTTTGATGGTTATGATACCAAGAAACTTACCCTTTATCCTCATGCTACACCCAGTGTGGAACCCAAAAATTATGTCTGGATGGACATTGAGGATGAAATCTCTCTACCTGTGTTAACCACAAGAAAATCCCTGAGTTTCAAATATGAGACAGAGTATGAGCTAATCAATAGCTTTATCAGTGACCCCTCTATTGTTACACAGAACACGCACCACCGATTGAGTAGAATCTTTGACCCTATTCCCCAGGAAGGAATGAGCCCAAAAATGTTCTCTGAAACTGCTATAAATCAAGTTAATTCAACTGTAACATCAAATATTGTAACAACAAATGATGAAACAACAATTACTGAAACAACTGAATTATTTCCTAAAATCAGTTCTAAGAGCATCGCTGTAGAAATCAAACCTGGAAAAACCCTGAACGTCAATCATGATTTATCTTCTGCTGAAACTCGTCATTTGATGAAGTTATTGATTGAACATAAGGAAGCATTTTCCTGGGATTACACGGATATGAAAGGAATTTCCTCTAAACTATGCACCCACCATGTATACATCAAGGAAGAATGTTGACCCATTTGCCAACCCCAAAGGAGGATGAACTCTAATCTTAAAGATATTGTTAAGGAAGAACTCCATAAACTTCTAAATGCCATATTCATCTACCCTATATCAGACAGTGAGTGGGTTTCACCATTGGTTATCGTACCTAAAAAGAATGCTAAATGGAGAGTGTGTGTGGACTATAGAGACCTGAATAAGGCCACGCAGAAGGATCATTTCCCTCTGCCATTTATTGATCAGGTTCTAGACAACCTATCTGGAAAAAAAAATCCCTTTCCTGGATGGATTTAGTGGCTATAACCAGATAAAAATTGCTCCACGGGACCAAGATAAGACCACCTTTACCAACCCTTGGGGTACATTTTCCTACAAAGTTCTCCCATGTTTCTTGTGTAATGCACCAACCACTTTCCAGAGAGATGTAATTGGTATTTTCTCTGATATGGTGAATGATTGTATGGAAATATTCATGAATGAATTTACACCTTATGGTACTGATTTCGATGAAGATTTTTCTAATTTGGAAAAAGTGCTCAAAAGATGTATACAGTCTCATCTTTATCTAAGTATAGAAAAGTTTCATATGATGATGAGTGAAGGTGTGGTGCTGGGACACTTCATTTCTTATGTAGGAAATCAGGTAGACCCAGCCAAAATCCAGGTAATTTTGGACATTCCAACCCCATCAACTGAGAAAGAGGTAAGAATTCTTTTAGGGCATGTTGGATATTACAAGAGATTCATTAAAAAAAACTCCAAACTTGCCTCTCCCTTATTTTTTCTATTAACAAAAGACATTGACTTTTGTTGGATTGACAATTGTGAATTGTCTTTTGCAGATCTAAAACAGAAATTGCCCACAGCTCCCATTTTGAGAGGGCCCAACTGGGCTCTACCTTTTCATATTTATTCACATGCCTCAGACACTGCAATTGGTGCAGTGCTAGGGAAAAAGGAGGATAAATATCCCTATGCTATCTACTATATCAACAAGAACATGGTTCCTACAGAGTTAAATTATACAGTTACTGAAAGAGAATTCTTGGCAGTAGTTTATGCGATCAATAAATTCATGCATTATATGACTGGGTATCCTACTTTTATTCATATTGATCATACAATAATTAAATATTTGATGAATAAACCTATTACTAATTCCTCAGTAACAAGATGGTTGTTATTGCTACAAGAATTTGACATCACTATAGTAGATAGACCAGGAAAAGAAAATCCGGTTGTTGATTTTCTCTCAAGATTGCTTATAAATGATGATAATTCACCTGTAGATGATTCCTTTCCAAATGAACATTTTTTTGCAGTATCATCTCACTCACCTTGGTATACAAACATTTCTAATTATTTGGTTTCTGGGAAGGTACCTCCACATATATCTCCCCGAGAAAGAAGGAAGATTATTTAGAAGAGTGCTCGGTATAGTTGGATAGGGGGATATCTTTTCTACACAGACATGGATCAAGAAATCAAAATATGTGTGAGGGATCATGAAGTTTATGATCTGCTTAAATCTTTCCATGATGGCCCTTGTGGAGGTCATTTTACTGATAAAATAACTGGGCATAAAATTTTGAGGATGGGCTATTTTTGGCCCATATTTCAAGATGCAAAGAAGTATGTCCAAGCCCATGACAGTTGCCAACGCATGGGTCAACAAAATCATAGGGATGAGATGCCTCTCCAGCCTCAAGTAGTGCTAGATCCTTTTGAAATATGGGCCATGGATTTGGTAGGGCCTATTAACCCACCTTCTAATAAAAAAATCTATATATTTGTCTGCACAGATTACATGACCAAGTGGGTAGAGGCAAAATCACTCATCAGGGCCTCAGAAGAAGTTGTCTTAGCATTCTTGTTTGAATATATATTTTTTAGGTTTGAAGTTCCCATAGAATTAGTAACTGATGGGGGACCACCTTTCACATCACATAAGTTTGAAGCCCTACTCAGTAAATATCATGTTTTGCCTAGAACAACCTCTCCATACCATCCCCAAGGTAATGGATAGGTGGAAAGTACAAACAAAGTCATAGAATCTAGTCTTACAAAGACAGTGAGGGAACATCATAGGGATTGGTTTGACAGATTGCATGAAGCTCTATGGGCTTATCGAACAACTTGGAGGAACGCAGTTAGTTTTTCTCCTTATGAACTAGTATATGGAAAGATCCCTGTTTTTCCCATTGAATTTGAGATCAAGACCCTAAGAACTGCCTCAGTAGTCAATCTAGACTTGAATATGGCACAAAAGGCTAGACTGTAGAAACTAAATGAGCTGGATGAAAAGTGTTTGGACACTATTCACCAAACCACATTGATTCAGTAGCAAAGAACCAAGTGGCATGATGGAGTTATCAAGAAGAAGTTATTCAAAAAGGGAGATTGGGCTCTATTGTATGATTCGTGCTTTAAATAATTTTAGGGTAAGCTATGTACACGATGGCTAGGACCTTATGAGGTAGACATTGTTTTTCCCAATGGGACAGTCAAGCCGATCACTATTGATGGATCCAATACACAGTTACATGCAAATGGCCATTGTTTGCACCTGTATCAGCATCCACTTTCCAAGACAAAATTTACATCCAGATGTACAGCCGATACAGGTTATCAATTTTTGAAGGAAAGTGAGATTGCTCCTTCCCCTTCTATACCTTAGAACTTTTCTCTTTTCAATAAAACCTTGTATATAAATAAACTCTGCGAAATTGAATTTTTCTGTTTTTACTTCAAAAATTTTATGCTTCTTTAATAAATTTAGCCTAGAAGGGTATCAAGGAGTTACTTGTGTGCAAATAGATTTATGAACAACAAGGTAGATTATAGTAGAGGGAGCCAAAGGATTATTTTCTGGAAGTTGAAAAACTTCCTAAAAACTAAGTGATTATGTGTTCGACTGAGTTACATGTTGTTACACCTCTTTCCAACAAATTGGCTAATTTACATGTTGTTACACCATTTTTCCTAACTATTTTTTCTTACCTATTGTTACACCCTTTTGGCCGATTTACATCCTATTACACCCTTTTCGCAGATTTACATGTTGTTACACACTTTTGGCCGATTTACATGCTGCTATGCCTAATTCTAATATTCCGGCCAAAAATACATGTTGATACACCTACCGCTGTTATTCCTTTTTGTTGTTTTTCATATCGCTTCACCCATTTTTCATATTTCTGCCATTTTTCCATGTTGAAGCACTATTGTTTTGTCACTTCCGCTGCTATCTTTTCCACTTTTTCTGACAGAAAATGCCGCTTCATCTTTACTTGATTCCACATCTGCAGATTTTCAGTTGGTCAACCAATGAAAGGACTCCGCATATGCTCCACTTGTCATATCATAATTTCTCATGTTCCAGAGCCATCTCTCATGATTACAGATATTCCACATGGATCAGATGACAATTGGAGAGTGCAGTTACTCCAACAGGTCGGTTTCTGCGGTAAGTTATGAGGTACGTGACTAGTCTTACGTGTCAAAGTGATGTAGATATGGAAGCAAGCTTCAATGCTTATTTTTTGGTCGTCCTAAATTCATTGCACCATTAGCCNCATCAAAATCCCATCTTATAATCACCTCTTCCACCTTTCGACCACACTTATTTTCACTGTGACACTGTGTTATTTATGAAATCCATGTTTGAACTTGTTGTGTCTTTGGTTTAGGTGCCGGTTTCTCCTCCTTTGTGATTGTTAGACTCTAAAATGACATCATTGGAGGATCAGCTATGAGGTATGAGCCGAAAAATATGGATGCGTTGCTGCTACACCCAGATGTTTACCAAATCTTTCTGCAAGCTGGTTGGATTTCTTATTTCAAGAAGTTGCAGAGGTTTAATGAAGAAGAGGTGTTGGAGTTCAGTCAAAATCTCACAGAAGGGTATTCAATGGTGAACGGAGTGAGAATTCCAGTGACAAAGGAAACCGTGGTTGCTATGACAAGGTTGTCGACCACAGGAAAATGATGGTTTAACAGAAAAGAACACCTTCCCGAAGCATAGAAGGGTTTTCTAGTGGATGGTGAGCAAGTTCAGACCAAGGGATGAGGTGCAGATGTAAGTTCCTTACCAGAACCATGGGGGAAAGTATCAAAATTTGTAAAAAGGTACATTACATGCAAAGGAAGATATCAAGTCATGTATTTTTTTGATTTTATACTACTGTCACATTTAAGACATCATAAGCTAATAAACATCCGTTATTATCTTCTTCATTCCTTGCATAATATGGCTCACTTTGTTAAGAAATCAAAGCATCCCATGAATTGTCTTTCCAATCACAGACTGATAGGGTTGTTAATTCATCAAGGAATGGGGATCCCTAATGACCCATTACCTGAAGTAGACGAACAACCAATTTCCTTGCTTATTGTTATAGCTGACCCAGAGCAGCCAAATCTTGTGCCCTCGACTGCACCAGCAGTTAAAGCCCCGACTATAACTGCCTGTAAGTCAACTCTGAATACCAAAAACAAAATCAGAAACACCTCTCACACCACTCAGAAATGACTCGACAATGTTGATACAGAACAAACAGACCCTATTCATACATATGTGATTGAGCCTCACGAGCCTCCACCCTCAACTGCAACAGTTACAAATGCAATCCATGAACCAAGTCATGATTCTCATCCCTCAGCTACAACAGTTACAAATGCAATCCATGAACCAAGTCATGATTCTCAGCGCTTGATTGGGACAACTATTGTTCAGGAACTCCCTCCTACTCCTAAACCAAAGAAAAGGGAAACCTTTGCTTATGTTTCTACTTTACCGAGGAAGGGAAATAGGTTAGAAAGGTTTGTTGCAATAGTTGTTCAAGCCCCCACTATAATTTTCAATACATCGACTTCTTCTCATGTTGAACCAGCATCAACTCAAAGTCCTCCTATTGCTGCAATAGCCATTCTAGCCCCAACTGTCACTACCAGTGAATTGTGTCAGAAACTCACACGTCAAACCAGAAGAAAATCTCAAAGAAGCATCGACAGAATTGCATTAGAAGAAACTCAAAACCCTCCTATTGTTGCAACAGTTGTTTATCCCCTACTATCACTGCCCCTGAATCGTCTCAGAAAAGAAGATGTCAAACTAGAAGGAAATCTCATAAAGGCATCGATAGAGTTACTGCAACAGAGTGTCCTGATTTTGCTGATACTCAGACCTTGCCAGATTTTGACATCAATGATACAAACCTAAGTGAGCGGATAAATGATTTTATGGAGGTACGTATTCCGGGATTTACCTTGTGCAAGGAATTTCAAGAAGCTATTTTATCATTGCAGGTCAAATGTACACGAATTATAGCAGAATCATTGGCTTTGCTTGATGATTATGTGTGTCACTCTCCGAGTGATGATGTATAGATTATATCAAACCCCAGAATCGCAAAAAATCCTCCTTAGCTGGTTGTTGAAGAGAGCCCTCCTTCTCCTAGGGCTAAGAAAAGGAAATCCCCTGTTTTTGTCTCTACATTACCTAAGAGGAAAACTAGGTCAGCAAGGTTTGTTGAAGTAGCAGTCAGATGGAAGAATATGGAACAAGCATTACCCATTATTTGACCATCATCCTCAATTTTCAACAACGTGATTGTTACACAAGAACCGACATCTTCCTTGAACTTAGTTGTTACACAAGAACCAGTCATACCGGAATTAGCTATTACATAAGACCCAACTAACCAGGAAGAGACTGTTACATAAGAACCAGTCATGTTAGAAGTAGTTGTTACACAAGAACCAGTTACACAAACTAGAGAGGATAATGACGATGTTCCACTTGCTCAGTTATTTTCTCAGATTGAAAAGAAGATACAAGGTATTGAAAATTCTAGGATTACTGAATTAATGAAGGAAAATGTTCACCTCAAAGAATAGTTGGATTCCCTAATGAAGGACTTGCAGGTTGCTCAACAACAAAACTCAGAGAACTCAACTTTGGGTATATTAGCACAGACAACCAATATTATGAATGAGAATAGAGAGCACATGTGCTATTAATGTGGCGATATTTACTTTCAGGAAGGATATAAAATTGTCAAAGTACCAAAGAATGGTCAGGCTAAATAACCGGCCAATTTTTCAGTCAAAACAGAATGTGACCTTACTGCTCCACAAAAACCAGTAGGGCAAAGGATATCTCAACATAATAAAGTAGTTGTTGGTTTACCAACAAATTTAAAACAAGAACCTCTGTTACACTTACCACTTGTAACTCAAGCAACTCAAACTACTTTTGTTCTTAAAGACAAAGCAACACAGATGGACTTTTGAAACACCAGATGTTGGGGGTACACACATGTTTTTCCCATACTGGAACTTAGCGATTTATCTTAGCAATTTTGCATTGGAGGAGTCACCTCTTTAACTCAGACTCAAAGTAAGGCTTGAATGTGGTTTGCATGAGGACATGCAATGTATTCAGTTGGGGGGCATGTTAGGACCTAGAAATGTCCCTTTTTCACTATATCTTTTGCTCATTCAGCCTTACCATTTCTATGCTAAATTCCTACTAAATGTTTGCTAAGACCCTTTTTCCCAAGGTATGAATCATTGATCTTGATTTTATATTTTATTCACTTAACATGTTTGATTGGTATCATTTCTCATATTTTACCCATGAATGTTCAACTAATGATTAAAATGTGTAGAACAACCAAGTCTTGAAGAAAAATCATTTCTTTTACATCGGTTGATACAGTTGTGTGCCAACTCTGGATGTTGTTACACGACTACAACAACTGTGCACCTTTTTTTGGAATTTGTTACACCTGCTGCAACAGATGTCCACCGATATTGGAATTTGGTCTATCATGCAAATCCGAACCCTAAAGACCAATCCTCAAAGATGTTACACGTTTTTGCTCACAATGGTGATGAAGATCATTTAACAGATTTTGTAATGATAACAGATCCTTGATATCATACGAACAGCTTGAAAATCTCTGATTCTCAAGGCTGTTTTGAGTCCATTTTAACTGAATGACTCTGTCTTTAAATAGAAGAGATTTTGTAATCATTGGTATCGAAGGTTAGTTGTGGAACAGAGAGTGAATAAAGAGCATATTGTATCTGAACCCCTTTTGCAAATTAAAAAATAAGTGAATTGAATTTATTTAACCTATAGTAGCCTATTTTCGAGTGGATTCAGTGAGAAGGAAAGGGTCCACCTTTCTAACAGACTCCCATCTGTTTTGATGTTTTAGATTAAACTGCTTTGAATTGGACGATTTATCTGTTTAGCATTTCTACTTTGCATTTGTTGTTGCAGTCAGTTCATTTTTGTTAAATGTTCATCAGTGTGTCTCATGAGAGTTAGAGTCGATTGTTGAATACTACTGGAGAATTTCTTTCCCTTTTCTGCATTAGATTAAAATCTTTGTTTTCAAGAAAAAGAAAATAAAAGTGTTAATTCCCTTTCTACAATTAAGTAGGTTTCCTTTCGGCAATTCGCAAAGTACTTTTTTCTGCAAGAGTGATATAGAAAATAAGGATAGATTATATAATCCAGGATTCTTATACACCCATCAGTTTAGGTTTTCAATCATGCAAGTGTAATTTCAATTCTGTAGAACTCTAGCTGTGTCAGCAACTTGTGTTAAGTATTAAACCTTTCAATTGTGTTTATTTAGTTTACCTTACTGCAATTTTATTAGTGTTTCTTTCTTAATCTAGCATAGATTGTGCACAATTATCTTACAATAACAAAACTTCCCTGGGTTTAACAATTTATATTGAACACCATAATTATTTATTTATTTAGACAATTAAAGTTCCCAACATCATGTACACCCCTCTTACTACTCTGGAAAGGCCCTGGGAATCGATCTCGATGGACTATATTTCATTCCTTCCATCAACCAAACGGGGAAATGACTGTGTTTTTGTGGTGGTTGATCATTTTTCTAAAATGGTGATTCTGGTCACCTTCAAGAAGATAATCAAAGTAGAGGCCATTGCCAATTTCTTCTTCAAATGAGTATGGGTACATTTTGGGATACCAAAAACCATGATCTCATATTGGTATAGTTATTTCCTCAACACATTATGGTCGAGCCTCTGGTCACTGTTGGACACCAAACTCACCAAATCCACTTCCTTCCACCCCCAGACGGATGGTCAAATAGAGGTCATCAATTGGATGATTATGCATATCCTGTGAATGTACAATTCCATCCATCCCCGCACATGGGAGGGGAGTCTTCCCTATGTTCAACATAGCTACAACAAAGCACTACATAGATCAACCGACCAAAAACCCTTTCAGGTGGGGTTGGGATTTCAACCATTGGGTCCCATGGATGTTTCCCCACCCATTTCAACCACCTAGGTAGATTCATCCACCAACATTTTCATGATATTTTATAGAAGTCCAATTCCAAGTACAAGTAGCACCATGATCAACACTAGGTCCACACAAGTTTCAGGTGGGATATAAAGTTTGGTTGCACTTGTAAAATGAATGCCTTATGGGGCCCCATCAGAAGATTCCTCCACTCCTTTGTGTACCTTACACCATCACCAAGGTTGTGGGTAATAATTCTTTTGAGCAGAACATTCCCCCCTTCCTTAGATTGCATCTAGTATTTAATGTGGACTTCCTTCGGCCATATTTTCCATCATTATTGGACACCTCATAGATAGAAGAATAGTTGACACCAACAGATATCAACCCTTAATGCATGGAAAAACCATCCACGTATCATATCGTGAAAACATAGGTCAAGTTCATTCGCCAATAGAGGATCCAACTTTATCAGTTTTCCAAAGAACGACAATTCCTGCACCAAGGCAAGTGGCTCACCCGAGGTCAAATTCAACATAAATTTCCTCACCTGATGGGGGAACTCAACACAATGGATAAAATTTCTTGCTAATAGGGGAGGATTTATCCACGTGGATATCGGTGGCCACCCACCTATTCCAACTGGCTCATCTTGGCAGTTTCTCAGTTTGGCAGTTTTTTCCTAGTTTTCGGGTCTTGAACTTTTGGGGTTGTATTGAGGCCCTAAACATCATTTTTATGGCTCAAAAAAATAAAAAATTAGACTGACTCAAATTTTAATGGAATAATGTGTACTCCTTTGATATTCCTTTCCAATAGGCTATCATGCACCTAAAACAAAGATCGTATGCAAAAGTTATGACCCTAGGAAGTTGACGTACCAACTTACCCCAATGAGGCCCACACGACCTTTTGTGCTTCATCTCCTAGGGTTGGGTTTTTGGATGTCTAGGGTTTTGGAATTCGTGTTTATTGTAAAAATTATTTCAGAGCCTCATTGTACTCATCTTCTTGCGAATGAGTGTAGTCGTCACATCTCTTCTCAGAGAAAGATGCCACCAATCTAGAAAGCTTGTTTCAGTCTACATTTTACAATTTCATCATATTTCTTATTTAATAGAAGTCAAGTTTTATTGTATATTTACTATTATTCATTATGTCTCTACGATAATATTATAAATATGTGTTTCATTTCATTCCTCTCACAAATCCAGATCATTTCTGATCCAAAACATTGACATATTCAAGAAGAGTACTATGGATTTTTCGATCAATATTAATAAGTACTCCCACAATAGAAATGTTAAAACACAAAGAGAGGTAGAATTTAAAAAACCAAAGTCCCTCTAAATTGTGGGTTGCCTCCGATGATTGTGAGCCAAGTTCCTTTTAGGATGAGTTGAAGAGGTCGATTTCACATTTAATTCATTTTGTTAGGTTTTTTTACCATGAGGTAGAACAAAATTGGGGTTTTAATGAAGGGAGATCGAGTATCATCATCAGAAGGTGGATTCACCATGGATCATTGGTTAAAAAAACCTTAAGTAATTTCAAGGTGTTCAGGAAGTGTAGTGTTCACGTACAGTTGTAAGTGGTAGAGTTGCACCCATGCCTGATGGAGTTGTTTATGCTTGAATGCAATTGTTGAATTCATTTTGTGAATGTATGTATATACAATATTTAATGGAAATGATTATGATAGCAGTTGAAATGATACAATTATTACTAAGTTATGGAGTTGAGAAAATTTCAGGGGCTATTAGACATTGCAATAGGAAATTTTCAAGTCAAGTAGTCACATGAGCATTGACTACATGACATTTTTTTTTCTTCAGGAAATATAGTAATAAAAATAATGATGTTGAAAGAATGAAAAGCCTAATGGATGAAAATTCCTATGCGGAGAATGATAATTTCATTATTTTTAATAAATGGTTTGATAGTTATGATTGAATGGTTAAGTGTAGACAATTCTTAAATCACTTTGTGAGACTTTGTAAATATGCCAAAAGAATTATATGGTACATGAAATGCTAAAAAATTGTTTGGTTGAATGCAAGATGAAAATATCACAGGAAAAGTGGTCTCAAGTGGGACACTTTTCCAAGCCATAAGAAATATTAATGCTTATTGTTACAAAAGTCCAGAAAATATGAGATGGAATTCATATTGTGGAAAAATATGAATTTTCTTATGAAACAACAATTGAATTTCTAAATGGAATTATTATGACATTGTATCTTGTTGATTGTATGTATGTGATACATATGAGATGATGGTATTGAAAATGTAATGCTTGGGAAGAATGGCTACTATTGGGACATTGAATCCTTAAATTGCAAATCCATGGTGGGAGTCTGGTATTGACTTGGCTCTCTCCTTATATGTGAAATTCGTGGCAATATGGATGGCTAACAGACTATGTGGTAGTGAAAGGATTCCTGAGACTGGAAGGGTGAGTGCAACAAGGAATAGGTAGCTCAAGAATGGAAAAGTGAGAAAAAATCTTTCTTGGAGTACCTCTATGGAATAGAGAAAATAACTTCCAGGTGGATTATGAAGAAATGAATTAGGTTATTGCAAAAAGAGCACTAGAAAGACAACAAGATTTAAATCAAGAAGGCATGGATATTTTTAAAGAATTTTGAATGTAGATTTTATATAATGCACTAAGTACAATGAATAAATAAGGGGAAGGGGAATGCAATACCACTGGGTTGATCCCCAGTTATAATTGTACAAATGTTTTTATAGGCTAGTGATCCAGGATATATGGGCCTAAGTTCCTATGTGATTATTAGGATGAAGAGCCTAAATGCTAAAAATCTAGTGTTCCTATCATTGTAATATGTAACCACTCAAATTATTAATAAAATCACACCATTGCTGCAGACCAACCGAACAAAAGAGTACGGGGGGATAAACTCCACTACAAAGGGAAATGGCGCTAAGAGTCTAGGAAGAGGAGCTAATCCTAGGGGGATTAAGCCAAGGGAATATTTTAATAATATTTCCTAACATTTTAATTTATGGATACATACAGATTATGTTATCCTAAGTTCCCAAATAAAGGGGAACAAATTACATGAAGGGGAAAAAGTAGTCCCTTATGTGTCAAGTGTCACATAGGACCCATGCATATATATTTTGGGGATTTAGTGTAATTCAAGGATAATTCCTTCATCATTATTCCATTATTCCATCCTTCATACCTAAGGGTGGTACTCTGCAGCCATACCTATATGTGGGAGCTAATTTCTAGCCAGTGACTTGAAGAGGTAGGTTGTTAGGTCCGTATGTGATGGAAAAGGTGGGTTGTCAAGACCTTTTTTTATTGAAGAAGCGAGTTCTCATGCCCATGTGTTATTGAATAAGTGGGTTGTCAGGCCCGTGAGCATTCTCTCCAAGTAAGAGAACTGTTTGTAATTAATTCCCAAGGTGTCAAGCTATAGCTACAGGGCTCTAAGATTCCCTGTCTGACCTATTTCTAAAGACCCAGAAGGGAAGTGGGGAAACTGAAGGAATATTGAGAAGAGAAGGGGCACACTTCTTGGGGTGGGTCAAGAATGTGGGGGATGAGGTATCGTAAGTTGTTTTATAGATTTAGCACCTGATTCTGAGATTTTATATTGTTTGAGAGATCTTAGCCTGGCTTAGGATTTCCTTTGCCATGGTGGAGTTTTAGCCTAGATCAGGGGTGACCTAGTGCTGAAATTTATGAGTAGTGTGGTATATGGATGGGAGGAATGTGGAAGGTCTTCATGCAATTGGTGTTATTATTCATAAGATAAGTTTCTTTCTTGTGCTCATTTTAATTAATGTGCATGTCATTATCAATCACTGTTATGGAATCTTTGTTATAATTGTGTTTATGAATTATTATTGTATATTTTTATTAATATGCATAACTATGTTCATATGCAGAGCATATCATTAAATTGAATTGGTATCATAATTCAGAATTTTGATGTGGCATCGCCTAGCACGAAGTTGGGGATGTTATATGAAGACCATGAATCTCCAAAGTTAGACTTATGGGCAGGTGATTAGATCTTACTCTTGGTAATATTTATTCTTCAAATGTAGCTCTTTATTGGATGAGGGATTTTGAGATTAGGAGAAAATATAAACTCACTTATATCTTATTTTTGTCACCTATTCTATTGTTTCAGGTCTGATAGTCATTGTCAGTTGTTATGTCCATATTATTTTTAAAGATAGCATTATCCTCCTTCAATTGTATTACAGATCTTGTTTTCCACTTAACAATGTTATCATGTGAAAGTGACCTCCAATGATCTAGGGATCGCATCCTATCATCTCTCCTATATTCTATAATATCTCTAGAGAATATATTTTTCCATGCATGACATTGGGTCCATGAATATTAGTTATTAAACTTCACATTGCCAATTCAATCTTCTTGAAACTTGTATATATAGAAAAGGGTGTTGCTATGAATATTTCTATCAGTATCATGGATGGATTCCACAAAATGGCCAACCTTCATGAGAATCCATCAGCACTAATAAATATTGATTCATATCCTTTACAACATCTTGAGGCAATCATTTTCATTACTTCCCAATCACATCTAGTTTCTTGAATCATAAAAGTTGTAGGTTTATGTTTAATGATCATCTTCTTCTGTATCCTTTACTTACATTTACCATTCACTCCTATAATATTCTATGATGTGATATTGATATTTAAACTTTGGGTTGTTTGGTAAGATATTTATCCAACATAGACGACACTTGTCCTAAGTCTAATAGTTGGGGCCCATCCTCCTAGTTCTTTTGCTTCCTGGTTTTTCTACCTATTTTTATTTCTTCCGCTACTAATTTTTATATGGTTTGAGATGTCCAGTTTTTATTCGCATTCCTAATCAAGATCCTTAATTTTTTTTGTATGAGCTAATCTTACATTTCCTTTTCAAGATTTCCTTCTGTAAAACATGTATCTCTTCTTCTAATATATTTATTAATATTTTTCACCATATATATCAATAAGTACTAGTATATCTATCTCTTGCATGTCGATGTCCTCTACTATTTCTAACACTTCCTCCTCTGAATTGGATTTTTCTTCCTCATCTCCCATCTCTAGGTCTACAATTCCTTCACTATCTCCTTCTACTCTACTAGTTTTAGGCTTGCTTCCTCTTTTCTATGTTTGGCCTTCCTGGGGTAGTTAGGGGAGGCATCATTTCCTTATCTATATATTCTTCCTCTCTTAAATTAGCCTCCATGGGATCATATTCCCCTACTAAAGAGTGAAAACTATTAACCACTTTTGGGATATTATTAGCTACTTGGGTTGGGTGTTTTCCTTATTTTTATTTTCTTGTCACCTTGGAAAATCCATCATTGTTGGTACCTTCCTCCTACAATATTAAATTATTTGTGGAATTTAGAGGGAAATCCATAAATATATATCATACTTGTGGAATTTAATACAACAAAAAGAAATTTGTTCATAGTCTAGGGTTTGTATCCATTTTATGTATTGGAAGATGAAGTAGATGGATTATACGAGATCCTCCTAAACATTCACATAAACACAAATCATTCCATAGGTTGTATAGCTATCTTTTCTAGTGATTTTTTAGTCTTGATGAATCATCCCAATGTGTTTCCTATTTATGTGAGAATCTCTTAATCCAAAAATTCTCGAAGTAAATACAACTAGATCCACAACAAAGATGATATAAAATATTCCTATATGGGGCTAAATTTCTTCATCCAGAGCCTTAGATGTAAACCTACTAAGTTGAATTTAACTACTAGACATCCTCAAATACCCTCTCTCTATCTTCCATGACTATAAAAATGGATGTGAAAAATCCAATAGAACCTATATTTAGATCTACCTAGCCCTTGGAAATATTCCATATTGATTTTATCTACTAGATTAAAACCTTTTATGAATATAAAATTTCCATGAACTTCCCTATAATCACATGATCCTTCATGTACTATATGTAAACCCCAACCCTATTTGTTGTGTCTCCATACCTAAGGTTTTAGACTAACTTGGATAGGCATCCTCTATGTCAAATATTGGTTTTGATAATTAAAATTGAAGTGTTGACTTTTGTGTCTTGTTGTTTTATGCCTATAGCCAGAGTCTCTGAGGTATGTTTTATTACATTGCTCATTTATTTGTCCTTACTCTCTTCAACTAAAAACATTTCCTTGAATGAGGGGTTATCCATGTGACCTATGATTTTATTTCCTTAAATTTTCTTTGACATTAATTCATTGTGTACCTCCTATATCATTAATATCATTCCTATGTGTGTACTTCATCACCTAACCCTAGCAATCGTGCTCCCATTTCCCCCATCTTTGTATCATGAGTTTTTTTATAGGTGTTTTTGTCTAGACACTCCTATTCCATAGCAAAGGGTCTCTTGTTTACATAAAATAATATGAATTTAGTATTCTATGTATTGTCCAATGCTGTAAAATGTTAGATTGGTGATTAACTATATCAATGATTTACATTAGTACACAATATCCAAAAACAATAATTAAAATATAAAATTCAATACAATTATAAAAATAATATTTGATTTTCTCATGATGAATTGAAAAATTGTAAAAAAAGAAAAAAGAAGAAGTTTTATTTGCATACCCATAATGTGAAAACATTCAACATTGAAACATAGTATTCATTTGAACTCAATTGTGAGGTTCATAAACATTTATAGAACATTTAAATGAGTACTATATATTGTTGTGAATAATCGTAATAAATGCACTAGTGCTCCCAAAGTAAAAAACAATCACTACTCCCTTTAACAATATTGCTACCACTATCATTATTATTATCATTACAATTACAAGACATTACAATGCATAAATAAATATAATAATTGATGATTTTACACCTATAATACACATCAGTGCTTTCATTATATAATGTATGCATAAAGGTTGTTGATATTATGGTAGTTGCAGGAGGTATTTACCTCCACGTGTAAACCGAACAAGTATAGAATACTCCGGGAAGCAAGAAGAAACCCTAATGAGTTGGCTAATAACCCTAGAAGACTTGTCATCTCAAGAAGATAATTTATATTAGGTTATTAGCCTCCAAGAAAAGAAGTCGACTAGAAATAATATTATATACTGAACAGACAAATGCCCAAAATGAGAAGTCGGCGCTGGAAGTTACCCAGAATTAGTATAAATACAGGAGGTCAGTTCTCATTCTGGCAGGCAGTCTCAGAATTGCAGTGCCCAGTCTTGTGCGCACTATAGTTTCCTAGTTTCTGCGTAGGTTTGGAGGAAATCTGTTGTTGCAGCTACTGCAACTAGCAGCTACGTTTGGACTATCTCTTGGCTAGGGTTTGAACTATCTGATCAACTCTTTGTGATGTGTTATCCTTCAGGAAAGGTGCGCTACCCTTTGTTTGGATATCTAGCCTAGGGTTTGCTTTCAGAGTGATTCTCTGTCAAGGTTAAGGTGCTCAGAGGGTGGCTTCAGCCTATGGTAGGGTGACAAGGGTATTGTCAATGGTAAAATGAGCACACATATTTCATATTCTAACAGGTTATGGTCCCACACCTCCTTCATTCAGTCTAAACACTGGAAGGAAACATAGCCGCTAGGATATTCAGCTCATTGAGGAACTGTTGCTAGGGTTACTAGCAAAAGCAACTTCCAAGACATTGTCACTAGGTTACTAACAGGAGCAGTTGTAGAAACCCTAATCCTCTTGTTAAGGGACCTTAAGTGAATGGATTGACCTAATCTTCAAATAGATCAGTGCGCCCTAGCCTAGCGCATCTCTTGGTACTCTCAGAAAGCCAAGACGTGAAGTTTGAGCTTTTGGTCAAATTTAGGGTTTGACCAAGTCAAAGCAGCCATGACTTATTCTATGAAGTCAGAGAACAAGTTAGATGGAGCCTCTATCTTTAGAGCGTGGAAGACAAGGATTGACCTCATCCTTGCCAAGAATAAATTTTTGGATATCGTGAAAGGAAAGATCATGAAGCCAGAGTTTGAAGAAGGAAAAGAGAAAGAACCACAAAACGTTGCAGCTATGGAGAAGTTCAAAGACAATGATATCAATGCTATGAGTATCATAGTGGAATCTATAAAATACCACTTGATACCCTACATCTCATATCTTGACTCATCGAAGAAGATGTACGATGCCCTAACAAATATCTTCTCAATCAGAAACATTGGACAAGTTATGAGTCTGAAGAATGATCTCTGTGACATGAAGGTGAATGATGAGGATAGCATAACATCATATTTTGTGAGAATCTCTCAGTTAAGAGATCAAATACAAGCTATTGAAGAGATCATCTCAGAGAAGGAATTGGTAAACATAGTACTCAATTGTCTTCCCAAGACGTGGGATGCATTTTCCACAAGCATGAACACAAGGAAGGAGTATCCAAAATTTGAAGAAGTTTAGACTTGTTGTGCTTAAGAAGAATCAAGGATCAGTGCAAAAGTGAAACCCCAAAAGAAGTATGATGATCAAGCCTTCACAGCAAGATTCAAGAACTTCAGGAAAAAAAGGAAGTTTGGTTCAAGGAGGAAGCCAAATCAAGAGAGAGACATTTTAGAAGTACAATGCTTCAACTGTCAAAAGTATGGTCACTACAAGAATCATTGTCCTGAGCTAAAGAAAAGGAAGAAGAAACACGAAGCGCCAATTTCCAAAGAAAAGGAACCCACAAAGAAGACTAAGCAGGATGGAAGAGACTTCTTCTTCTAAAGGTAACAAAACTCTTCTTATTTCTTGTACACATCTTGTTTGCATCATCTCTGTACATATCTTGTATATCTATCTCTTAGAAGATAATGTGTTCCAAGAAGAACTATACCTATGGAAGAACAACAAGATAAGGATTGATATCATTAGATAATACACATGAAAGGATGAAATACATTGAATCAATCATGAAGAGACTCAGAAGAAAGAAGTCAGAGAAAGACTTATAATGTTTTGTAGAAGACAACAAGATGAAAGTGTGGGCTCTGTTAGACAAGAGAGCCAATTATATATTGCAAAAGATAATAAGGATGCAGATGGAAGCATGGACTCTATTAGACAGAGGGAGCCGATTATATGCACTCATACATGAAGCAAGGATTAGGAGGGAGCTAATCCTATGATCCATTGAAGATGATGAAGTATATATCCATGATAGCAGTCATGAAAGACAATACATATTCTTCAAAGAGAAGACTTAAAGTATCCCTGGTTGTCCATCCACATCCACGATCCTATGATGGAATCTTTAGGGAATGGAATCTATAAAAAACTCCATGGAGCCGAGAACTAAAGAAACACATGAAGATTCCAAGAAAGAAAGAGAAGCCAAAACAACCAGTAATTGCATCAAGAATCACAAGATTACCAGCCTGATATGAACTCAATAAAATAAATCAAACAGAGGAACTGAAAGTCGTGATGAAGAACCGTGTATGAAAGACTTATGAATGAAATTATTGTGAGATCTATAACTAGAGGTTCTCCCAGATGGAGGGAGAAGACTATGATGATTATTTGTTCCATTACACCAAACATATCTATACATGAGTCATTATATCATATGCAACATCCATGAGTTGGAGTTCTACATCATATGAATGCAAAGAATGTTCTCCACAGAAATTGAATAAAGAGCGTATGAAGACAAATCTTAAGACTTTGAGGCATACTAGAAAGAGACCCTTGTATGCAGATAGAATAAGATAACTTGGTGGATAACCTCCAGTGCACAGCAGAAGCGTGGTGAATATTTCCTATAACATCAAGATGATTACTCAGTGGATCAGATCTCATGATGACAAAAGAAGTTCCGCATGGATATGTTCCATTTTTCCAACAATGATATACTCTATTGTTCAGAGCTACATGAAGCCTTCACAGAAAATCAGTGTTCCAGACTAATGTACATTTAAAATCAAGCATTACATTATCCGTGATGAAGTCCAGAAAGGAGAAAGTGGTTATCCAATACATATCTTCGCAGATGAGCAGATAAGCACACATTTTGGTAAATCTTCTATCCAAGATGAAAGATTTTGCGTACTCAAGGTGGAGATCATGGAGACAACTTCCTTATTGAAAAAGGAAGAGGTGACTCCCAGGTTGGGAGGGAGCACTGAAAATATTATTGAGGAAATTCATTTTCAAGATTGAAAAATAGTCCATCTTGGATAGATGCTTTCCTGTTCGAAAAGTGGATTGAGATTTCTGACGAACAATGATTTCCCACTGTGGTTAACATGGGAAATGGTATAGATTGATGATGTACCATAGACAACGAATTCCCATTGTGGTTAACATGGGGAGTAGTCTAGGAAAGTCTCTCTTCTCGAGGGTTACTCAAGAAGACTGGCCCACCTCGTCAGACAACGATTTCTCATTGTCGTTAACATGAGGAATGGTCTGTTTTGAAGGTTGATATAGGATAGTTTTTTCCTCTTGTGGTTAACAGAGGAAATGGTCTGGATAGTCATTCCTTAGGGTTTTATACATTCTCTCCAGGGTGCACATTGATTAGTGTAGGAGGAATGGCACAGGGTGGGGAATGGTCCAGGCTCAACAATCAAGGACAAACATTCCTTAGGGTTTATACATTCTCTCCAGGGTGCACTTTTATTAGTGTAGGAGGAATAGCCCAGGGTGGGGAATGGTCCAAGTTCATAAGACAGGACTGTTATTCTTCCTTGCTTGAGAAGAATAGTCCAGATATCTCATTGTTCTACTCCGAGGGTAGATATTCTTTCATATCTCATAGACGTGAGTGAAATATTGGCCCAGATGATTTAGTTTATATCATAACATTGTTTATGTGCAGGTTGATATCAAATGATTGTTATGAATATTGTATGATAGTAGATGTATACTACTGTGGTGGATGTGTTCCACTGTTCATGACTATACATTACTGATCAAGTACTTGTTTGCTACTTGGTGTGGTAGTGTACCACTGGATTGTAGTTATGTACTACTATGGATAGAAACAATTGTGTTCTATTTTGTTCTGATTGCCTTGAAGAATATCAAGCAGTTTATTGGAAATAATTATCAACCAGATAATGATGAACAAAGATTTTCCAGACATAAAATGGTTCATAACATTTACTCTTCTAGATTAGAAGAATGGCTCTTGTATCACTCTGTGGAGTGAGCATCATGTCTGATTACTCAGATAGAGTATGGTTTCGAGAGATGATGAATCTGATGATGATGATGGTGCTCATGATCTAGTCTATATAACTATGTTTATGCTACCGGGTGAATGGTATGTTTTGTGCTCAAAGACCATTACCTGTAATACCTCCCTAGCTAGGAGGAAGTGTTGATATTATGGTAGTTGCGGGAGGTATTTACCTCCACGTGTAAACCTGATAAGGATAGAATACTCCAGGAAGCAAGAAGAAACCCTAATGAGTTGGCTAATAACCCTAGAAGACTTGTTGACTCAAGAAGATAATTTATATTAGGTTATTAGCCTCCAAGAGAAGAATTCGGCCATAAATAATATTATATATTGAATAGATAGATACCCAGAATGATAAGTCGGCCCTAGAAGTTAGCCAGAATTAGTATAAATACAGGAGGCCAATTCTCATTCTGGCAGGCAGTCTCAAAATTGTAGTGCGCAGTCTTGTGCGCACTGCAGTTACCCAGTTTCTACATAGGTTTGGAGGAAATCTGTCATTGCAGCTGCTGCAGTTAGCAGTTACTCTTAGACTATCTCTTGTCTAGAGTTTGGACTATCTGATCAGCTCTTTGTGATGCACTATCCTTGGGGAAAGGTGCGCTACTCTTTGTTTCGCTATCTAGCCTAGGGTTTTCTTCCGAAGTGATTCTCTTTCAAGGTTAAGGTGCTCAAGGGTGGATTCGACCTAAGGTTGGGTGACAAGTGTATTTTAAATGGTAAAATAAGCACACATATTTCATATTCTAACAAAGGCCTCCATATATATATGACATATGCCTCGATACATGAGAAAATTTGGCACATTTCTACATATCAAAATTTGGTGGACCAGAGTGTATTATCAATAGAATTACATTGATTCTTTCAATAACTAAACTACACACAAGGGCTTCAAAATTGTATAATCCACACTAATGCATAATGTATATGTTTGAGGCCTTAATTTGTATCAAATGGTATCACACCGATGCATATTATATATATTAGAAGCATCAACAAGCAATATCAATATAAGAATACTAACAATAAAACCTCTGTTAGAACCCTTGGCCAAACATAATTTTTAGTTATAGTGAAACTTCATTAAAACACCCACTACCAATGGCCAGGTGAAGGTTTTAGCAATTTTTTTTATAATTACATCTAATAATGTCACACTAAGAACCTCCACTAGAAGTTTTCTTCCTTGTAGTGAACAATTATGGATGTCTCATACAGTTTCAAATTTCCTACATTTACTATTTAGTAAATCCACATATAATGTGGAAGAATAGGTTTATAAGCATTGTTTCCTACTTTCTCCAATATTTCATAAGGTCCATATATTAGGGATTTTATTTTCTTCCTAAGATCCTATAACGTTTTCTTATTAATGTGGAACCAAAGTTCATCTCTTACATGGAATGTATTCTCAATCCTGTGTCATGTATGGTCTTGAATTTTTCCTAGGACTTCTTCAACCTCTCTTGAACTTGGAAGTTAATTTTCCATATCTTTTCTATAATTTTTTATGCCTTCAATTCATCACCAGAGGTTGTTTCCCTTGCATGATCTAATGGTGACAATGGAAAACATCCGAGTAAAAAAAGAAAAAAAAAGTCAAAATGAGACTCTACGGCGAAAGTGTGGATAAATATATTATAATAAATTATTCTAAAATATCTCAATGAGAAGGACAAGTTTTTGCTTGGATGAGTGAAGCCTATGAAAACTCCCATATTTGGTAAGGCTAAAAAAGCATTGTTTATGGCCCTGAAAATGTGTTGTAATTTGAGGACACAAATTTTGACAAACCAACACCATCTTCAAGATGTCCAAAATTCTAATATCCTATGTCTAGAGAATACATATTGATATTGTACTTATGTATATGTGTTTTAGTTCATCCCTCCACATTTTTGGATTCTTTTGGTGTCCAAACTCTTTAGTTTTGAATAAGATGAGGAAATAATTCCCTAGGATTATCCTTGGTGTATCATTTGGCCTTGGCTAGTAGTTGAGCTTTCAATATTTCCTACCAAAGTTCTTGTTGACCCTTTCTATTCATTCTAATCTTGTTTCATGGAATTGTGTCCTATGGTAGTCATCTATTTGCATATAGTGTTAAATATTCATTTGAAGCTAGGAATTGACCATATTTACCATCATTGAGCATGGATGACTTGTGGATTTTCAGGCTACCTACATCTACTAATGAGTAAATTAACATATAAGGAGGAAGACTAAGTCTATGAGCATTATTTCCTACTTTCTTGAATATTTCAAAAGGTTCATCATTCATGGATTTGAATTTTTTCCCTAGTCCTAGTAACCTTTCCCTATTATAGTGCAACCAAACTCTATCTTCTACTTGGGAGGTATTCTCAATCTTGTGTTTATAATGTCTAACCTTGCATTTTTCATAAGGAATCTTTAACTTCTCTTGATCTTGTAAGTGTATATTCCTTATTCTATCTATGAATTTTTTCCCATGAATGCATCACTTGAGGCTGATGTCCCTACTTTATGTTTTCGATTTAAAATATCCAATAGTTATGGTGGAATCCAAAACAAATTTCAAAATGAGACTTTCTAGTAAGCCTCCACGAAGAAATCTATTATAATAATGTTGAATTATATCAATGAAAAGAAAATTTTATGCCTTGAGGGAAGAAATACTATTACAAGGCCCCAAAAACACATTGAAAGCTAATGAACTTAATTTTGAGTATGTAGGTTTCCACAGTTAGTCATAATGCGAGGAAATTTTCTAGATGCAAACTGTGTGTGAAGTTTCAAATTTTTTTCCATCACTATTCTTAACTCACCTTAATCCCTTTATTTAGTACCTTATTATTATTTGACTACTTTATTATCATTTTTCTTTATGATTAATCTTAACTTTTTAATCTCAACAAACTCTTTTTGTCTCCCTTTTTATTACTAAATATCTAATCTCAACCTTAATCCCCTTCTTTAATACCTTAAAATTTGTAATACTTTATTATTATTTTTTCTCTATGATTATCCTTAATTTTTAAATCCCAATGACATATTTTTATCCCCTTTCTAAACCCTTTAATTTCACCATTTATAAATACCTAATCTCAATGACTATTTCTAATATTCTAATATTTTATTCATTCCTACCTATTACCTTTTCTCTTCCCAGTAATAGTTACATACCAATCCTATCCTATAATGACAAGCTCAACACTGTTTTCCAACATAGAAAGCTTCTTATGTCCCTGATGACCGGTGGAGTGTCCACTCGAAACATTGGACGTTTCAAAACTTCACACAAAGATTGCATCCAAAAAATATCATAGAACTTACTTTTGACAAATCAACACCATCTCTAAGATTTCCCAAATTCTAATCTACTTAATCTAGAGCACCAATAGATTCATATTCTATTTATGTATATATTTTTTGGATTAGTATTCTCTATCATTCATGGCTTGAATACACAATATGTACGTTCAATCCTTCTATGATTTAAAATGTATCATGTAGTCTAGATCATTTTGGGGTTCAATACACACTGTGTAGGTCCAATTTTATTGGAGTTATATATGCCTTGTGTAGGCTTGACTGTAATAATGTTGAATTATTAGTGCGTAGGTGTAATTTAACTAGGGTTAAATACACTCTACATAAAATCTGACTATGATTGAATATGAGATCAATGTTGAATATAAAATGTGTGCTTTCTTGAAAAATCATCATGGTTGATTATATAGTGGTTATGCCAATGTAATTCATATATGGGATAATTTAGGGTTCAATATGTGATACCTATGGTCTATTGTTTAATGTTGAATATCCAGTTCAAATTTACCCTAAGATATCATCATGAAAAAATTGGTAAAGTGCCTTGATTATAATGAAAATTCCTTATTTAGTGCCATTTATTTACAACCTATATTAGGTAACCCAAGTGCATTCTCCAACTATGTTCATGAAGAATGCCTGGTTATGGGACTTGTTCAACTTCTATGATGGTGTTCATTGATCGAGCTCCTTTATGGGGGTCTTCATCCGATACCTCATGGGGCACAATCATCAAATTCTCAAATAGAAATCTTGATTAGACTCCTTAATGAGGGACTTAATCATAGGCCTCAAAAAATCCCTCATTGAATGCCTCAAAATGCTAGCCTTGATTAGAGTCCTCAACCATCAACCTTGATTAGAGTCCTTGAGAGTATTCCTCAACCATAAGCCTAGATTAGAGGTCTCTCTTTCCAACATCGGTGGTGGGCCTCTACTAGAGCACTCAAATACCTACATCGATAATAGGCCTAAACTAGGAGCCATTTTTCAAGGCATCAATTGTGAGAAGGAGTTTAGATTGAATGCCTTGAATAGGAAAATATTATGTTCATTCAAAGACATTTTCAATCATTTACTTTGTACTAGGATATTGCTTCTAAATAATAATCAATTTTTACTGGTTGTGGAGCCTGATTGTCTTCTTGATTTAGAGGTCTTTTACTTTCAACCGTGCTTATACCCCATGAAGTATTTACACCCCATAAGTATGTACACTCTTCCACGCAGGGGAGTGCAGAGGGGGGGTACCCCCTCTATGGGGTCTGGGGGGGCTATCCCCCCGGCTAGGGGGTCTGGGGGTAAGCGACCCCCAGTGGGGGTTCGGGAGCAAAGCCCCTAAAGGAAAAAATGCCTTGTAAATGTATATTGTAATTTCATTGTAAATATGGACCGTTCATTATAAGGTCGCAAATCTAATGATAGAGATTATGTTAGGGTTTTTTTCCCTACAAGGAAACCCTCTTTTATGATGGAAATGTATTACAGTGATGATTGATGGCGAATATTGTATTCTAAGATAGGAGACTATGAGAGAAAGAAGAGGAAGTTACAACGGGTTTGTTGTAGGTTGTATCCCTTCATATGCTGGATAATAATAAAGGATGGACCTGGCAATTTCTCTGGTGGACGTAGCCCACACTAGGTGAACCACGTAAATCTGTGTCTCTATTGTATTATGTATCTTATGTGTTTTGTTTCTGCATTTGTTTTATTTTATTGCCCCACAGTCTTGTTTTCTTAACACCTGGTATCAAAGCGAAAGTAACTCATAGGAAAAGAGGGTTCCTATTTCAAGTGGGAGAAATTTCGGAAGATGGAAAGTTTAGGGTCGAGAAATTTAACGGCCAAAACTACCAGTTATGGAAGATGTAGATGGAAGACTATTTATATCAGAAGGATCTATTCCTACCATTGAGCGGAATATCAAAGAAGCCGATGGATACAAAGGATGAAGAATGAGAGATTCTTGACAGAAAGGCTCTAGGAACGATATGGCCAAGCCTCGCAGCGTCAGTGGCTTTCAATATTTCCAAAGAAAAGACAACAAAGGGTTTGGTGGACGCATTGGCCAAACTGTATGAAAAACCCTCGGCGTCCAATAAGGTATTTCTAATGAAGATATTATTTATTATGAAAATGTTGGAAGGTGGGTCTATTGCATATCATTTAAATGATTTTAATACGGTTACTAATCAACTAAGTTCTGTAAAAGTGGACTTTGATGATGAGGTCAGGGCTCTTCTAATCTTGTGCTCATTGCCAAAAAGTTGGAACGGCTTGGTTATGGTTGTAAGTAACTCTGTCTCTGGCTCAAATACTTTAAAATTTGATGATGTTGTTGGTGTTATCCTTAGTGAGGAAATGTGATGGAAAAGAACAGGTGAGACATCAGGAAATGCGTTGAACATGGAGAATAGGGGAAGACAAAAGGATAGAGGAAAGGGTTTCGAGAACCGTGGGAATTCTAGGAAGGGAAGATCCAAATCCAAAATTGGAAAGATAGAGTGTTGGAATTGTGCGAAGAAAGGACATTTGAAGAAAGACTGCAGAGCTCCAAAGAAACAAAGATATGGACAATAGAAGAGAAATCAAGAAGCAAATGTAACAGGTGATGTGTTACAAGATGCTTTGATTCTTTCTGTAGATAATATTTCTTGGTCTTGGGTAGTAGATTCAAGGGCTTCATTTCATGCCACACCCCATAGGAAACATTTTCTAGATTATGTTCAAAGTGATTTTGGACATGTTCATTTGGTTGACGATGCACCATGCAAAATTGTTGGAATGGGAAAAGTAAAAATAAAGCAACACAATGGAAACCAATGGTTGTTGAAAGAGGTAATACATGTTCCATATTTAAGGAAAAATCCAATTTTAACACGGCAGTTGGCAAGTGAAGGTTGTATATCCATATTTACAGATAAGACGTGGAAGGTCATCAAAGGATCATTGGTGATAGCGAAAGGAGAGAAGGTAGGTATATTGTATTTATGTAATGGTAATACTAACTCTTCTATCTCTTTAGCTTCTACAGGAGTGGATACATCACTTTGGCATCATAGGCTTGGACACATGAGTGAGAAGGGGATGAAGATACTTCAAAAAAGAAATTTGTTTCCAGATCTTAAACAAATTGATTTGGACTTCTATGAGCATTGTGTTTATGGAAAATAGAAGAGAGTCAAGTTTCTCAGAGTCGGAAAAGAAAAGAAGAGTGAAAGGTTAGAGCTTGTGCATACAGATGTATGGGGACCATATTAGGTATCATTTGTTGGTGGCTCTCATTATTATATTACATTTATTGATGATGCAACTAGAAAAGGTTGGGTTTATTGCATTCAAAAAAAAATTGATGTTTTTGATACTTTTAAGAAATGGAAAGCTTTGGTTGAGAATGAGACAGGAAAAAAGTTGAAGTGTCTCAGATCAGATAATGGAGGTGAATATTGCAGCAAGTATTTTGATGATTACTATTCATACCATGGGATTCGTAGAGAGAAGACAGTTCAAAGAACACCACAAGAAAATGGTGTGTCAAAAAGGATGAACAGGACAATCATGGAGCATGTAAGGAGTATGAGATTGCATGCTAGTTTGCCCTTACAGTTTTGGGCAGATGTTGTAGACATTGTTGTTTACTTAATAAACAGAGGACCTTCAAGCTCTTTGGATGGTAGAATTCTAGAGGAGGAATGGACAGGAAAAAAAGGTAAACTATTCTTTTTTGAAAACTTTCGGTTGTGAAGCATTTGTCCATATTGATAAACAAAATAGAACAAAGCTTGAGGAAAAATCCAAGAAGTGTACCTTTATTGGATATGGTGTTAATGATTTTGGTTATCACTTATGGGATTATGAAAATAACAAAATCATTAGGAGTAGAGATGTCATATTCAATGAGAAGGTCATGTACAAAGATCAGTTGCAGGGAAAGAAACGGGAAAAAGAAAAACAAGAATACACAGTGCTTGATGAGATCACTGAAAAAGAAATTCCAAAGGAACTAGAAAATCAAAATGTACAACAACATGAGAAACAATTACCTCAAACACCTGCAAGTGTTGTTAGAAAATCTACCAGGTTAAGTATACCCCCTTAACGATACTCTCCTTCATTGTATTATTTATTGTTGACTAATTCTGGTGAACTAGAATGTTATGAAGAGGCAATGCAGGTAGACACCAAAAGGAAGTGGGAGCAAGGCATGAAAGAGGAAATGGATTCCTTGGTAAATAACCATACTTGGGACTTGGTTCAGTTTCTTGCAGGAAAAAGAGCATTGCAAAATAAATGGGTTTACAAGTTGAAGGAAGAAGATGGAAGAGAAAATCGGCACAAGGCTAGACTTGTTGTAAAGAGGTTTGCACAAAAGAAAGGTATAGATTTTGATGAAATATTTTTGCTTGTTGTTAAAATGACTTCAATTAGAACTATTTTAAGTCTTGTGGCAGTAGAAGATTTGCATCTTGAATAGCTAGATGTAAAAACAACTTTTCTCCATGGGGATTTGGGGGAAGAGATTTATATGCAGCAGCCACAGGGGTATGAGGTCAAAGGGAAGGAGAATTTGGTATGCAGGTTGAAGAAGAGCTTATATGCCCTAAAGCAAGCTCCAAGGCAGTGGTATCTGAAGTTTGACAGGTTTATGATAGAACAATATTATAGTAGATGTCATTCTGATCACTGTGTTTATTTTAAAAAGCTAGAAAATGGAAGCTTTATTATCTTGCTATTGTATGTAGATGACATGCTTGTTGTAGGGTCTAATATGCAAGATATAAATGTGCTCAATAAGAAATTAGCCAATTCATTTGTGATGTAGGATTTGGGTGCTGCAAAGAAAATCCTTGGTATGAGAATAATAAGAAATAGGAAAAATCGCAAACTGACATTGTCTCAGGGTGAGTACATAGAGAAGGTGTTGGAGAGGTTTAGAATGCAGAATGCAAAACCAGTTAGTACGCCTTTGGACATCAATTTCAAATTAACTAAGGAAATGTGTCCCAAGACACAGGAGGAGGTAGAATACATGTCCAGGGTCCCATATTCATCAGCAGTTGGCAGCTTGATGTATGCAACGGTTTGCACAAGAGCAGATATTGGACATGCAGTGGGAGTTGTGAGCAGATATATGAACAATCTAGGTAAAGAACATTGGGAGGCAGTAAAGAAGATTCTCAGATACTTGAGAGGTACTGCTAATCATGCATTATGTTTTGGAGGTTCATAAACTGTTCTACAAGGATATGTTGATTCAGATGTGGCAGGTGATAAAGATAGCAGGAGGAGTACCACAGGGTATGTGTTTACTATAGGTAAAACAACAGTAAGTTTTATTTCAAAACTGAAAAAGGTTATTTCACTTTCAACAACAGAGGCAGAGTATGTTGCTACTATAGAGGCTAGTAAAGAGATGATTTGGTTACAGAGCTTTATGAAGGAATTAGGAAAGAAGCAAGAGAATAGTAGGTTGTACTGTAACAGTGAGAGTGTCATTCATCTTGCAAAGAACTAATCCTTCCATTCAAAGACTAAGAATATACAGTTAAGGTACCACTTCATACGATCTACCTTGGAAGATGGACATTTGAAGTTGGAAAAGATACACACTAGCCAGAATCCTGCAGACATGTTAACAAAGGGAGTAACCAGGGAGAAACTGATTTCCTGCTCAGTTTTAGTTGGTCTTCAAGAATGAAGATGAAGATGAGAAATTTTCCAAGTCCAAGAAGGTTCAGAGTCCATCATATACAACAGTGGTGGATTTGTTGAGATCAGTCTCCAGGTGGGAGATTGTTGGTTGTGGAGCCTAATTATCTTCCTGATTCAGAGGTCTTTTACTTTCAGCCGTGTTTATACCCCATGAAGTATTTACACTTCAGAAGTATATACACTCTTCAACACAAGGGAGTGCAGAGGGAGGTACCCTCTCTACGGGGTCCGGCGGGGCTATCCCCCCAGCTGGGGGGTCTGGGGGCAAGCGGGCCCCCGAAGGAAAAATTGCCTTGTAAATGTATATTTTAATTTCATTGTAAATCTGGACCATTCATTATAAGGTTGCAGATCTAACAATAGAGATTATGTTAGGGTTTTTTTCCCTAGAAGGAAACCCTCTTTTATGAGGGAAATGTATTGCGGCGATGATTGATGACGAATATTGTATTCTGAGATAGGAGACTGTGAGAGAAAGAAGAGGAAGTTACAATGGGTATGTTGTAGGTTGTATCCCTTCATATGCTGGATAATAATAAAGGAAGGACCTGGCAATTTCTCTGGTGGACATAGCCCACACTGGGTGAACCACGTAAATCTGTGTCTCTATTGTATTGTGTATCTTCTATGTTTTGTTTCTGCATTTGTTTTATTTTATTGCTCCACGGTCTTGTTTTTCTAACAATTTTATCATCTAATAAGTAACAATGGGAAAAATAATATGCATAGTAAGAATCATGAACAATCACCAATACAAACACATAGAATCTTACATTGAAAAAATAACATATGCAAGAAATATGAGATGATAAAGTATCAAACATACCAAAATTTCCTACTATGGATTAGGCCCATTTCTATTATCCGATGTAAAGATCTTATAGATACTAATTTTTTTAGCAACATTACTTGTCTTCGGTATCAGGATATCCAGGTCTGCTGGTTGCACGAGGGGTGCCCAAGTGCAGTGCATAGAAGAAGCCCTGTTCGGACTTAAAATCAAGCGTGTGGGCAAAATTATAGTGTCAATGGTCCTGATCCATCCATATGAGTAGATCAACGATTGGCAGGAAATCGCAGATAGAGAAGTTGCACCGAGGATAACACAATGGATAGTGCCCACATCATGTGCAGGCATGGATGGCAACCATTCATCCCAAAGGACACGTGGCACGAGCTCTGGTCATGTCGAATTTTCGACAGTCGCGAGTTCAAAGGATGAAGGTTTTATGTCGTTATACATCTCGAAGCCCCAAACCCCGAAGTGTCGATAGCGCCTAAAATCGAGCCCACAGTATCGAGGGGCAATCCCAGTCGTCCATTTAAAATGAACACCTGGCGCGCGATTAGGCTCCCCGCCTTTTCGTCCATCGCGATTTCGAAGCACAAGAGGCAGCTCCCTCATATCCCCGATGTGCGAAGCAACGAGAGCGTCCAGGACTTTGGGCCCACAACATCATCAGGTGAGTTTGGACCCGTCAGATCTAAAGGGATGCGTGGCACAAACTCAAGCCATCTCAGTGTTTCGCTCATCGCAATTTCAAGAAGCGGGGATCGGTCCCTTCCTATTCACGAATGCCGAAAGAACCTTTGGAAGTAAACACAGGGTCACAACCCGTGGTCACTAGGGAAAGAAAAGAGCTACGCAAAAGGGGCCAAAGGCATCGAGTTTCAGTCATAGAGAGGCCTGTCACAACCTCCTGTTGCCATCGGGCCCGACCTTGATCCTGGTCTGTGTTTGGAGTAAATGAAGGCAAGAAGGGGTGGTTGAAACCTCCTTTCATTCATTAAGTGTGAGGTATGGAGGGTCTGGCAAGCGGTCTGCTCGAGGGGGGTCTTGTGTACAGTTTTTTCCAAAGAGGCCATGCCGAAGTCCTGAAAGAGACAGAGAAGGTTTCATACGCTAGCTCAGCACTTAATGGCTCAGCTACCCTCCTTGCAGGAGCCATGCGCAGTTAAGGTGGCACTTAAAGAAAGATATTAATACGAGTTTGACTGAAGGGACACCAAGCCTTGGGTGACTGGGCACGTCTCTGTGAGGTGAATTTTCTTGAGTATATAGATTCGGTCTTTGTATTTTGTAATGGATTGATGCTAGAGTGAAGCTCCCGATTGTAATGTTTTAACAGACACTCGAGTTTTCTGGTTATTCATCTGTATGTAAGATTTCTTGTTAAATGAAAGACAGTCTCCTTATTCCATCTAGTTTTCATCTCATACTGAGGGAGTTCATGATTGACTGATTCACATGAATTATTGCAATTGTGTTATGATAAAATATTTATTGTGGCATTATTGTATTCTCTGGTTTTCTGTGTTTGAATGTAAGAAGATCTTGCATTTAAATGCATTCTCCTATAGTCTGCTAGAAATCCGATGTTGACAATAGACCTTTGCATCTCTCTGATACAAGTCTTCCCCCTACTCACCCTTACTACAACTCATTGTCTAGAGTATGTCTAAGACCTCACTTGCTCATGCATGCCTGGCCTAGTTTCAGAGTTGAAACAATATCGTCCGAGTTTACTTCCATTCGATCATCCCTTTCATACACAAATCGCGAAATAAATTGATGGGCCTCGAGCTCTGCTCCTGCTGCAATCTAGGAGTGACTTCCATCTCCAACATTTCTGGCACCATTATCGGGGACGAATTTGAAAATCTTCCCTAGGATTGAACGACATTGAGCTTCTGATTCTGAAGGTGCATCAGGCATCAGAGCCCTTGAAGATTGCTACTGTGCACTTGGCGACTCCACTGTGGTAAACCTGCCGTGTCAATTGTGGCTTTCAGAGGCAGACACACGTGGTCCCATCCAAAACTACCTCTATCTACACCTGATACTGATCGGGAGGTGGTCCTTGGAAAAGGGAAGGCCTCTGAAGGAGAAGCTATCGCCACTGGACCAGGTAATCTTCCATCTCCTTCTGTAAGAACTCCATTTTCTCCTCCTCGGTTTCCTAGCAGACTGATTTCTGAAGTTTCCCATTTCCTGAATTTTGGGGGTGTTCCTGTTGAGGTTTCCCCCCCTGGCCTGGGATTAGAGGGCGAAATCCTTGTCACTCCCATTTCTCCCGAAGCTGCACCTTGGCGTAGACCCAGGACCATAAAAGATTTTCCCACTCCTAGCTTTATCGCTCCTCCTCTTGCTATTGTTGTCGCTTCTGTGTGAAGGGAAACATCAACCGACTTAAGCTTGCTAGCCTTCTCCCTAGATCCCCTATTGTTTCCCACTCCCCTTAGAAGCTCATCCCCAATATCCCCTTTTCGAGCTTCTTCTCCTTCGAGTTCTCCTCCACACAATATCCCTATGGTAGGAGAAAATCCCCCTATGACCATAATGGAGGCCATTATAGCTGCTAAGTATGCTCCCCTCATGGTACCGCAGCCTCTCAATGCCCTCCCAGCAGATGGTTACCTCAAGCAGCTGCCCAAGTTTACAGGTGAGGGGGACATAACTACAGAAGAACACCTAGAAGCCTTTTACCGTTTCATAGATGATAATGTCATCATGCATGCAGACGTATGGATGAGGATTTTTGTCCATATCCTTCAAGGTGAGGCTAGAAAATGGTTCAAGGCCCTGCCTCCTGGATCTATTGATGGGATTGAAGCCTTATATAATGCCTTTTTAAGACAGTGGGGAGATAAAAAAGACTTCATGTATTACATGACTGAGTTTGGGTCTTTGAAGAGAAAGGAAGGAGAGTCTGTCCCCAACTTCTCCAAGAGATTTAATAAAATGTACAACAAAATCCCTACTGAGATAAAACTCTCTAAAGCTTCTGCAAAGATCACTTATGCTAGCACCTTTGATCCTGGTTTTTGCCTCATGTTGAGGGAAAGAAGAGCCACTACTCTGGCCCTTATGCAAGATGCAGCCGTGGAGGTAGAATATAATATATTGGTTGTTGACCGACTCAGGAACACTGTTGGCAGAAACATATCCAAGTAGAGGCCTAGAGCTTCCTCATCCAGCTCCTCTCCCCTGCCTTTTCAGACAGATGAGGTAGCTAGAATACTAAAGTCACTTTCTCCTAGAATGGAAAGGTGGGAGTTAGAAGGGAAGCCCATGTATAGAAATCCCCAGAATGTCAATGGTAGAGGTTTCAGGAGACCTGATAACAATGGACCACGGGCCTTCCTAAGGGAACAATGGGAAAAAGACAGAGAATATCAAAGGATTCAAACCCCTCTCCAAAATAACCTGGTTACTGATGAGGGAGGGGAGGAGATAGACGAGTTCAACCCCAAAATTCATTGTGTTGAAGAAGCTCCTCCTTTTCCCCATTTGACTCAGTCTGCATATGAAAAATCCCTGATGAACATCCAAATCCATGAGTTAGGTAAGGGAGAAAGGGCCAATCACACCTCTAACAAATACAACCTCAGGTCAAGGAAGAAAGAAGGAGACTTTGACAGCCAAGACCAGCTCCTCATAGAAGATAGGCCTACTAAATCCACAACAGCCACTACTAAAGAAAAGAAAACTCAAAGTACTTCGCCAGCAGCCAAGGAACTTGTCACTAAGGTAAGGGAAGCTCCTAAGCCTTTTTCCTCCTTCAATTTCGACCATGAGATTCAGAAGATTAGGATTCCTGTACCTCTATCTGAACTCGTTAAAAACGAAGATTTCAAAAGGTCCCTTTCCAAGTTGCTACAATCTGAGTCCCCCTAGCCTTCCTCTGACTCAGTGAACCTTCAAGATGAGAAACCAGCCATCATCCTAGGTCCCATGGTAGAAGACAGAGATGATTCATCCCCTCCCTTCGACACCTCCCTGAACATACATGATAAAGTGTTTCATAATTGCCTCATGGATTCAGGAGCTTCCCATAACCTTATGCCCAAGGTAGTAATGGAAGAATTGGGACTGGTGGTGAAAAAAACTTATCATGATTTGTACTCTTTCGACTCAAGAAGAGTGCAATGTCTAGGATTCATCAAATACCTGGCGGTTTCTTTGTTTCAGCTACCCATGAAGAGTGTGGTCATGGATATTGTGGTAGTTGACGTTCCCCCCAAATTTGGCATGTTGTTGTCTAGATCTTGGATTAAAAAGCTTGGGGGAACATTATAGATGGATCTCACGTATGCCACCATTCCATTCTTTGGAGGGGAACAAAGGAGGTTATATAGAGAAGCCCAGTTAGCCTATATTGTCAGTGATGAGGCTGTAAATTCTAACCTTGTACAATATCTACTGCAAAATGACATTCAGAAAAGAACAGAAAAGATACAATGGCAAATACAAACATTACACAGAGATTTTTCACCTGAAAACCCAAACCGGGAAACAGGGGTGATTTTAAGAACCCCCCCTAAATTTATATGTATAATAAATGGGTGAATCCCCATGATACATAGGAAAAATTGAGGGCTATTTTATCAATAATATAAAATGTATATATAATTTTTTGGCGAATATTTTAGTC
>ML780164.1:407335-418996 GCA_009831015.1 Picea engelmannii | reverse complement strand
CAATATAGATTCTCTAATAATGCTCTCCCCTCCCACCCTCTAATCTCCAAATATTTGAATTTATCATATCAATCTATCAAATTTAAATTAAAGTTTTTCAGGAAAATAATATTTTTATAAATTATATTTGTTTTATTATCACATCAACCTTAAACTTGCAATTTGCAAAATAATGATCTTTAAATATTTGAATTTATCATATCAATCTAGTAAATTTAAAAAATATATTTTTATAAATTATATTTATTTTAATATCACATCAACCCTAAACTTGCAATTTGAAGAATAATGACCTTCAAATATTTGAATTTATCACATCAATCTATCAAATTTAGATTAAAGTTTTTCATAATAATAATATTTTTATAAATTATATTTATTTTAATATCACATCAACCCTAAATCCCTAAAATTGCATAGAAAAGTTAATATTAAAATTCAATCTTTTTGATATTAATTATCTCAACTTAATTACTACAAAAATAATATTTTTATAAATTATATTTATTTTAATATATCATATTAATCCTAAATAAATTATATTTATTTTAATATATCATGTCAACCCTAAATTTCATGAAAAAGTTAATTTCAAAATTCAATCTTTTAATATTAATTAAGTCAATTTAATTACTACAACAAATATTTTTGCTACAACCAAAAATAATATTTTTATAAATTATATTTATTTTAATATATCATATTAATCCTAAATAAATTATATTTATTTTAATATATCATATCAACTCTAAATTTTCATAGAAAAGTTTATCTTAAGATTCAATCTTTTAATATTAATTAAGTCAATTTAATTACTACAACAAATATTTTTGATACAATTTTTGAATTTATCACAGTCAAACAATTTATACACTTTTTATTAAGTAATCTATAACAATCAAACAATTTATACACTTTTTATTAAGTAATCTATAACAATCAAACAATTTATACACTTATATTAATTAAGTCAATTTAATTAATACAACAAATATTTTTGGTACAATTTTTGAATTTATCACAGTGAAACAATTTATACACTTTTTATTAAGTAATCTATAACAATAAACAATTTATACATTTTTTATTAAGTAATCTATAACCATCAAACAATTTATACACTTTTTTTTAAAATAATGTAGTTGTTTTATTTTTTAAATTTATATATGATAAAAGTAATCAAAACTTGATGAATTTTGGTTAATATAAAATTAAAATAATTCTGAAAATTAAAACATTTAAATAATGGGTGAAGCTTTCATTAAAAACGGATGTTTCAAAATTTGATATACAATGTTTTGTTTATCCAAAAACATTCTCAACACATTTAAATAATTTCATTTTTACTAATAAAATAAAATCAAATTTCATATTTAAAAATTGTATATTTGAATATTAATACATTGATTTTTATTAATAAAATAAAAAATCATCCAAATATTTTTAAATTTAATTTAAATAAACATAAATGATATATTTAAACATAAAAATGTTATAATATAAATCAAATCATAAATTATTCTTGTAAACATGAATTAAGTATCTAGCTAATGTTAAGTGAAGACAATGTTATAACAAAAATCTAAATCGCATAACTTAAATATCATTCTAATAAAAAAACCATAATGAAAGGTCAATTTGTTTAGTGAAAAAATTGTATCATTTATGAGAACTAATAATAATGATCACTTTATTGTATAAAGTAATTATTTATTATTATGTTTAGAGAAGTTTTGTATGAGATGTATTACATTTTAATATATGTATTATTATTGTATAAATTATCTATTTATTATTATGTTTAAAAAAGTTTTTTTTATGAGATGTATTATATTTTAACATATGAGATGCATTGTATTTTAACATAAGTATTATAATAATGATGATGGAATTTTATTTTTGAAACTAAAAAAATTATGTATTGATTTCTATAAATATAAATATAATTATGAAATATAATTATATTAAATTGTATAATTTAATAATGAAGAGATTTTAACATTTATTTATATATGTTGTGTCAATATAATATTTTATAAAACTAATATTAATAATGTTTAATCTCATTGGTATTTTTTTAGTTGTTAATAAATTTTTCATGTGTAACAACTATGTGTTATGAGTACAATGTTAACAAATTAGATTGAAGAAAAGTTATCTTAATAAAAACTAAAACTAAAAAATAAAATAAAAAAAGAAGATAATAAAATAAATCATCATAAATCCATCTTCACTCCTAATCTTTCAAGTGCTCAAAGAAATCAAGTTCCCAAAGAAATCAAGTTCCCATAAGGATCAAACTTTTATAGTGCAAAACATTAGAAAAGGTTGCCACTTTTGAGCTCTTGATAGATACATCGTAAAGATGGATCTATGTTGGTTTATATTGTAGTTAATGGTGGTTGGTGGAGTTATTGAAAGAAAAGTAATGATATTTCCTAGTTAGATTCAAGTTTATAAAATGCCAATGGTTAGTCTTGTAGACCTCTAAACATGAAAAAATGGTTAGAGGTAGGTACAACTCATGGTGATCTTTATCGAAACATATACCCCCCACTTAGAGCCTCTTAGATGAATAAATCCAAATTGAATGTTGTTTTTTGCAATTTCTTCTAGATCGAATATGTTGCTTTAGGGACATCATGATAAGTACAAGCCAATCACAAAATAAAAATAAAAAAATTATCTTTTAATTTTTTATTCTTAAGGAATTGTATTTCCATGTATCTTTTCAAGTGGTATACGATCCATATATATCTTGGGTGATTTTGCTTCCATCAACACTTTTGTCACCATTCACTCATTCATCAACTACACACATTTTGAAGAATTATACACATAGTGTGAGGAGCTTCCAAACCTAGCATGCATATTGAGATCTACAATAGTTCCAAAAATCCATATGACATGCTTCACCGACATATATCTCAAGGTGTTGTACTATTCCATACTACAACATACTCATACTTGCGAGAAAAAATATGAGGCTCCTATATACTTACTACCCACATGACATTTCACACTATAATAACATGTTTGTAAGCTAATACAAAATTATTTCCTCTATTAATTCAATAACCAAATTTAAAATAAATAAATAAATAGTGTTTTCTTGACATTATTAGTTGGTGATCTATAAATGAGGGACTTATAGCCTACTCACTTCACCAACATAGATACTTTATGGAATTAAATTTATAATCTCTCTTTCTCTAACTTATGCAGAGGTCCCTATTCTTTGAATGGTTACAAGGCCTTTGTTTTCGTTATAGTTTTGAGTGCAACTACTCTTTAGGATTAGAGGTATGGATTTCTCTTTGGCATAACCTTCACACATCAAATTCATACATCAACCAACTAATAAAAAAATAGTAATCAGGTCAATAAATACCAACACTCTACAAAGAATTTGTCACTGAGAACTCCATCTTCAGTGCAACTTCTTTGCATGTTGATATCCACATGAACTAAATCTATCAAGATGTCAAGGATGATATTATGCTTCTTTGATCACTATATGGGCAAGAAGGATTTGTTCAAACTTGGGTTGAATACTTGGTTACTACTTCGGTACCATAGGACAACAATAACCATCGATGATTTCAATTGAATCCACTTCTATTGCCAACAATAGATCAAACACTATTGTGTTAAGATAATGATGCACAATCTTTGAACTTATTTCCACACAAAATGAATAATGCTTACCATTTTTCTATGCATTATTTAGATAACAAAAAAAGCTCAGCTCAGTTCAATATACCTTCAAATGCAACCACCATAAATATATACTCAAACTTCAACTACAACTTTCATTACCAAGTACAGCTCATCAATATGTATGTATTCTTCCCAACTGATTATAATAACATGGAATGAATCTTTATCATCAATGATCATATAAATCAAAATGTTTTCCTATCCTCCTATCAACTCCCAATCAACTTATCCATCATCACATCAACCACATAAAAAAAAGTCGGTTTCTTCATTGACTTCACCACCATTTATTAAATCTACATGTAAGAAAGGACATGTAAAGAAAACAACTCCACAAAAAACAAAGTATTACTTCATTGCACTATTAAACTATATATGGTGTTAAGTAGTTATATTGACATAATTTTCTTATCATTTTAAATAAATTAATATGAAAGTTTTATTATATTGATGAATATATTATTACTAAATATTATATTATATTATAATGTTAATTAATATAAACAATTATATTATTTAATAGTTTTTTTCACAAAAATATATTAATTGACACTACATGGATATTCCCTAATTTAACAATGTACACTACCATATATTGATTAAAGCATAAAAAGGAATTGTTAAGATCGATTGATAAAACAATTCAATAAGATACTTTGAACCAAAAATACAAATGGAGACAACATTACATTCACGGTGGTGTCGTGGTCGTCACCATATCGTTCATTATGTACATGTAATCGATCGACATAGTAAAGAGATTGATTGATATGATATGTCTAATCTTGTCTCTTGATTGATATGATATGTCTCATCTTGATGCATCATGAACATAAAAAAAATTGATTGATAAAATAATTTAAAGGTTTGAAACTTTGAACAGTCTCTTGATTGATATGATATGTTTCATCTTGATGCGTCATGAACATAAAAAAAAAAATTGATTGATAAAATAATTTAAAGGTTTGAAACTTTGAACAATTATTGTATTCATTTTGTAATATATTTCCTCGACTATTAGATGCTCTTATTAAATGTCAGTGATGGTTTTTATGAAAAATTAGTTAGGATAGATTACTTTTGCATTAAAACATATTGTAAAATTGGAATCTTAAACGAGGGGTGGCGGGTGTGTACGGAGGGGTTTGTTAATTTTGACTGTAAAGGAATACAAGAAATCACATTTGCATTGGTAATTGGGACCTCATCCTAAGAGCTAATGGAATCTCGATGACAAGGGATTTAATAGGATTTAATAGTAATTATCAAATCTTTGCATCATTGAATCCTTCCAAAGAATTTCAAATTGTTTAAAGCATTCTACATGTTGATTAATTTATATCTTATATCTTTATAATCTTTCTTTTTTATAATTTTTCTTTTTTCTTATAACAGGAGCAAATATTTTAGGCGTAAAATTTTACCATGAGTTGATTTTCTATGTTTTTTCAAAAAAAATATTTATCATTATTTATTTTTAAAATGATTTGTTCAAATTTTATAGGAAAGAAATATTTTACTCTAAAATTTGTAAAACGAAATAGAAACTATATAAAACTTAGAAATTGAAATTTTTTAGAAATTGAAATTTTTTAGAAATTGAAATTTTTTAGAAAAATATTGTTAGAATTTTTATGGTTGTTAATTTAAGAATTGGTAAGATTTGCCAAGGTTTCTACACTTTCGAATAAGTATGGATCCTTAAAATTTTCTCTAGAGAAAGTCAACATAGGTGTAAGGTTGGTTGAAGGATTCTATAATATAAATGAGTGGCTAATTCTCACTCCCCCTCTCTTCCTCTACCCAATGATATATATGAATATGATGGAAATCCCCTCCCTCCTTAGCACTTGCCCTCACATGCAAAGCCAATGGGACAAACAATTAATTTTCTAGTGTTAAGGACTTACCCTAACCCCCTTAAGTAGATAGATAGATTTCTATGTATTGAGGCCATCTCTACTAAATAAGGTCTATGTAGTAGATATTGTGTGAAACTAATGATTGTAAGAGGGTTTACTAGAGGGATTTTCCTACTAAAATGTTTCTAGGAGGTAGATAAAAGTATATAAAGAAGTAGAAGCAATGTAACAAGATTTCTTGTTAAGTATATTTAATATTGTAATTAGAGCTATTCTATTTTGGAGGTTTCCCCCTCGAAGAGACAAGCGAATATTGCTCTCATCAACAAAGGTATAACTATTTGTTGTATTTTGGTTCTTTTATTTCCTATTACTATTATAATTTATCATTATTGCAATAAATATGGGTATTTCTATTATTTATGCTCTCAATCTTTCAACGTTCTAATAAACAACACCATAAGAAGTATTAGAGAACTTTCCCGAGCCATATTTTTTCCAGGTTGGAGATGTGTTTTGAAGTTTATAAATAACACAATGATCTATTGTTCAATGAGTAAATCTATCGTAGGAGAAGAATACAAGAAAGTAATATAAGTGGTTTCACATGGTTGGACACCCTTGTAATCGATGTTGTTACCCCTTCGAATAGTACCACATTAGATAGCATCTGTATATAAAATTTCACTTCCATGTACCTTAAGGTATATAGGAAGTCCTCTAGGTTGCCTAAAACAAGCTTTAGATAATTCGATTGACAATCGTATTTCTATAGTACACTAAGAACAACACTCAGGAAGATTACTCTATAGTAGTTGCGTAATCGAGTAGTGTGAATAAGGGTATGGTCTAGCCTCCTTAGTTGTTTCCCTGAGAAATTTGGTTGAGTACTACAGTTGGACGTTGTAAATATATTAGAGAGCTATAGCACCTGACACTCCCTTTCCCTCAGGAACCTAGAAATGTTTTTCCCTACTACTAGTCCATGAAATTCGTACATAAAATTAAATATTGATACCTATCTCAACACCATCCTTGTTTGGGAGTTATCTCAATGTCATACTTTCATCGATTTGATTAGCATGATACCACTCTCTAGTAAGTCTTATTGGTAGACCCACTCACCCAAGTACCAGGAAATGTGTTGGTGGAACCAATCACCCAACTACTAGGAAACTATCCCAATACACCTAGAACATCATGTTGATCACCTTGGTACCACTCTCTAGTAAGCATTTTCTTGTGGACCCACATCTCTATGGCTAACACTCAAGGCGGAAAGACATCCACCAGAGTCTCCTCTTTAGAAACTGTGTGATGAGTCACAAAACAAGATAGATTGTAACCATTCCTATGCTAAACAAAATCTTATTTCCATCCATGACAAGCTAGACAACCTGGAGTCACTCCTGGACTAGTTGTCCAAACTCATGGAAATGAAAAATCATATCCTTTCTTCACAATCCATGGATTATTAATGGATGAACAACCATCCAAAAAGGAATGGTTTGAAGCATCCAATCCCACTGGAAATCACCCTAACCCACTTGTGCATTATTTAATTCCTCAAATGTGGCACATACTTCCTAAAGTGGATCTCAACAAATTTGATGGATTTGACCCCACAAGATGGGTCACTTAGATGAAACATTATTTTTTCCTACATGCCATCACATATGACTTTATGAAAATTTAGGTGGGTGTCTTATATTTGGATTTTGAACATCGTCAATGGTGCAATGGCATAAGAACTCGTAAAGGGGTTATATTTCTTGGACATAATTTGTCTCTGACCCCTATAAACACTTTGAAACAAAGACTCATTATTTGGATAGACTTGCCAAGATTAAACAATCTAGTATAGTCGAAGAGTTCAAAGCCACCTTTGCACAACTAGCCATATGCATCGAAGGCATGTTTGATACGTTTTTCAGGAAATGATTTATCAGTGGTTTGAAAGAAGAGATATGTGCACAAGTATTAATATCTCGTCCTACTATGTTGTTGGAAGCCTCTCAAAGATCCTGGAAATCCCAAAAGGTGGTGAATTCTCAAATTAAAAATACCCCATTTATTCCCCATCCATGTCCTGGTGTTCCTACCCTACCAATCCTTCTCTATTCTATCCATTCCTCAAGGTCCATAAGTTAACCAATGTTGAAATAGTAGAGAATGAACTTATTTAAGCTCTATACTACAACTATGAAGAGAAATGTTTTCTCGAGAAAAAATGCAAGTAGAAAAAACTCTTTATGTCCATTTCAAGGGACATTTATGATGATCAATCTAAATTTGTAGCTTCAGAGGCTCTTCATCCATCCATTGAAGATATTCCCCCACCTATTATGTAGGACATGGAACTACAAATCTCCTTGCATTCCTTGATTGGTATTTCTTCTCCCCAAACCCTCAAATTGATTGGTTACATCAAACATAAAAAATCTTGTGTCTTAATTAACAATGATAGCACCCATAGCTTCATTCATCCATGTGTATCCCAAAAAACACACTGCTACATCCACACCGTGAAGAAATTCCAAATCATTATTGCTAGTGGACATCTATGAAATGTGGTGGTCATTGTGAAAATTTGAGGCTTCAAATGGGTGATTATTCCCTGAAAACCCACATATTTTCTATTGAAATGGATGGTTGTGACATTGTCTTGGATTGTAAATGGTTATGGGTATTAGGTCCCATCACAATGGATTTCCATGAATTATAGATGAGTTTCTAGCATGAGGGAGATAACTACAATTTCAATGTAATTATAGGTGTCTCTCTAGAGATCATCATTTCTCATTAGATAGAAAATATTCTTGAAAAGGAGAAATTAGGCATTGAGGCTCAATTCCATGTCATTCAAGCATTTGAGACACCTTCTCAACCCATTCATCTTGACATGTAGTAAGTCTTGACCAAACACCAATTTGTCTTTGAACCTCCCCAAGGAATACTACCCTCTTGAGGAAAGAATGATCATTTTATTATGCTTATCCTAGGTAAACTCCTACCCAATGCATGTCTTTATCACCATCCATTTTATCCAAAAAATGAGATAGAGAAGATAGTTCAAGAGTTTGTAGCCATTAGTTTCATCCCCCCCCTAGTATCAACACTTATTCTTCATTAGTCTTCATGGTCCTCACGAAAGAAGGAACTTGGTGCATGTCTCATAACTTCCAATATTTCAAAAAACTAATAGTCAAGGATAAGTTTATAATTGTAGTCATTGATGACCTTTTGGATGAGCTCAAGGGTGCTCAATTATTCACCAAACTCAATATCCACTAAGGTTATCTCCAAATTCACATGAAGGAGGTGTATATTCCTAAAAAATATTTTTAAACCCATTAAGTCCATTATGAGTTCATGGTGATTCCCTTTGGCATTTGAAATTTACCTTCCACCTTCTGGAGTCTTTCCCCCACTTTTTTTTTCATTTTGTCCTTGTATTTTTTTATAAAATTCCAGTCTACAATAAATATTTTTAAGCACATCTCACTGATGTGGATTAGGCCTTGCAACTACGTATAGATCATCAAATCTTTCTCGATAGGTTTAGATGTGCCTTTGTTTTCTATGAAGTAGAATATTTGGGCCATATTGGTAGTCATGATGGTGTGTTTGTGGATCCAAAGAAATTTTCAATGATGAAGGATTGACCTAGTCCCAAAACTCTTAAAATTTTAGGAATTTTTCTTGGTATCATTAGTTATAATAGAAATTTTGCAAGGAACTATGTTATAATTGCATCTCCTCTCATATCCTCGATTAAAAAAATTCTTTTAGTTGGAATGATGTTGCATAATAGGATTTTCATGACCTGGAGAATGATATGTGTACAATGCCATTACTCGCTCTACTTGAATTTACTAAGACATTTGTTTTAGAATGTGATGCCTTGGGTAAAGGAATCTGAGTAACACTCATGCAAGAGGGATGGCCATTGGCTTTTACTAGCCAACAACTATGTGAGAAGCACATGGGACAATCCACCTATGAAAATGAGATGTTGGTTATATTGCATGTTGTGGATATTTTCCATTGATACCTACTTGAGAAACATTTATATATTAAACTTTGGGAATCGTAGCCTAAAATACTCCCTAGAGGAAAGGATTTATTCCCTTGAGAAACAAAATGGCTCACCAAAATGTTGGGATATGACTACGAGATAATTTATGAGAAGGACAAGGAGAATGTGGTAGTATATTCTCTCTCTCAAAAGCATGAATAGGAAGGGTACCTATTTTCACTCTCCTTCATAGTAGTTTATTGGTTGAATGACATATGCAATGGATAGTTAACAAATCCGAAGATGTCTATCATAATCCAACAACTATTGGAATACTTAGAGGGGGCGTGAATCAATATGAGCACTTTTATTACTTTTAACCACAATGTTTATTGTTTAAATTTAAGATAATTTCATCAATAACATTCAAAACAACATGAGCAGTATAAATAAACAGTGAAAAATGAGAAACCACACAAGTACATAATACACCATAATTTTATGTGGAAAACCAATGCGGGAACAAAAAATTGATTTTCTTATATGTCAAAAGAAATACATTCATAAGAAGCACCAACTTCCTTATTTTCCAGCTACAACCCCCTAGTTTCTCAGCCTCCAACCTGAATGAAGCTACAATTCCCTTAGTTTTCTGGAACCAACCAAAAGGAGGCTACAATCCCCTTTCCTTTCCCCATCTTACTACCCTAAAATATAAGTTCCACAATCACTGATACTGTCACTATCAATATGTCCCTGTGAAACCAGTGACTTGAAAACATGTCACATAAACCTGTACCAACAACCTGTGATAACCTGTATCAACAACCTGTCACAATAATCTTATCAACCAATTGGATCCAATCACAAAGATATCATACCCACTATCACAAGTGTATAGCTCAAACCATGTACAACTATGTCTCTCTAATCATGTGACATACATATACAAACATCCATAAACCAATTATAGTGAACCCTCACATCAACCATGCATCAAACCCTCATTGTTATGCAACCTCAACCTGTACCAATATCTTCAGCAACACACCTTAACCAAGAACTCTCAAACATGTACCAAATTATACAAGATACACCTCAACAAGATACCCAATAATGTGTGCCAACTACAAACAACAAATGCACCAACACTGTGCCTCTATGGATCTACCTCATATAGCATGTACCGTATAACCAATGGTCAGCCAAGGGAAAATGCTCAATATCTCATAGCCATACCTCAAGTAATCACCAAAAACAACTTCAAACAAGCATATAGCATACATTTTACTTTTGTATATGACTCTCTTGTACCTAAATACTTTCACACATTCATGTGGCCTCTTCTCAGCTTCTATAGTCTGGTACAAACCCTAATCTTCAGATCTGGTGTTTCCTTGCGAGACAGAACCTTATGTCTAGCGAGGCCTTGGGTGACGAGATATAGACAACCCACGGGGGTGCCTCACAGGACATGAGTAGTAAGACCCACAGGTGTAATCTAAATTAGGATTTTTAACAAAACCATCGCTCTTCTTTGCAGTCACGAAAATTTGTCATCACTCTTCCTTCACTGCATCAGATTTTCACTACCTCATATTTGTTAATGAAATTTTTGCAATAAACCTTTCACGAGATAGATATATTCAATATGCTTAATAGGTGCTAATGGGACTCTCTTGAAGTCTTATTTATACTTCCCAAGTGAATTCCTTTTGGGGCTACCTTGTAATTGTTTTACCACTTTTCCTTATTCTAGTGCTAACCCACATTCTTGTTGCAACTACTTTACCCATAATTAGTAAACTCATAATTTCTTTGTTACAACTACTTTACCCATAATTAATTTCTTGCTCCAACCAATTTGACTGCAATTTTTTTTGTTACAACTACTTTACCCATAATTAGTTTCTTGTTGCAACCACTTTGACTAGAAAACCTTTTCTTACAACTACTTTACCCATAATTAATTTCTTGTTTTTGACGTCCCCATCCGGTATGAATCCTATGATGTACAACCGGTAAAAGCACCCTTAATTTTTTTTTTTTTTTTTTTTTTGT
>ML780164.1:382209-392286 GCA_009831015.1 Picea engelmannii | reverse complement strand
TTTTCAGGAATTCTAGTAAATTAATGGTTACATTTTTATTTTTGTTTTTTTTATTCTCAATAAATGTTGGCATACTGACATCTCTCATATGTTATAATAATGATGCCTCAATGCTATTTATAGCTTTGGCATAATTAAAATTTATCTAAATAACTTTGGATATGTCCACGGGACGTTAGTATCAATATCACGATATAATAATATTGTGAAGATTATGCCATACTTTTGACATCTGTATTTTTTTTTGTGTGTGTGTTATAAAGAATCCATGCAAAAATACCCATTTTGTTTTATCTATGGAGTTAGGATTTGGTGACATGTTAATAGTACAACTAAATCCATGAACTACTTTTCCATGTAAAATTTGTAAATAATTTTTTAATTTTTACATGTGTAGAAAATTTTGAATATGTCCTTCTTGTAATAATGCATTAATTGAATTGTTTGTAATAGATATAGTGTCAAATGATGGTTTTATCTACCCTCCTACATTATTAGTAGGATATTGTGACAATGCATGTTATCTCCCTTGCTAGAATTGCAAGGGCATAAACCATACAAGCGTTTGATGGAAATCTAGAAAACATTGTTTATAGGTTGGGCACTCAAACCAATAAACCAATATTGTGGTACTTTTTTTAATCTCATTTTAAAACATTCTTCCATTTTAAATTTTGATATATACTAAAAATATTTGATTATTTTTATTTACAAAGACAAGATTTACTATGCTTAAGGTTACAAATTTTAGTAGAAATATCCATGATAAAGTTTATGGAGATGAAGTAGATGGATATGATGTTGATTTTATGGAAAAAATTGATTTTGATATAATTTTCAATGAAAAGATAGATAAAGTTATCCTTGACACCTATGTTTTAGTTGATGGAGATGCATCCACAACTGATAACTTTCATGATGTAACTCTTATTGATAAGGCATGGAAACCAATATATGAAGGCTCAAAAACAAGTATTATCTCTTCTCTTTTTGTTGTTAGTGAACTTGAGCTTATTGAATGGTGTGTCAAACACTTATCTCTCATATATATACTAACGTCTAAAACATGAAATTTTGTATTTGAATAAGTTCTTCACTATTTTTAGTTATCATTGTATAAAGGATGCCTTATTATCTAACATTTAGTACAAAAAATTATTTTTGATGCATTATTAGAAAATAATTCCTTTAGAATTGACAGGTCCTATTGTAAGGTTGTACAAGAACAATATTTAAAAGTTTAGGAATGTTGAGGGCTAGTTAGAAGAAGTTTATTGTAATATAGGAGTTAAGAAAGATTTCCTATGTTCCATACCCTTTTTGGCATATACATTAACAAGTTAGAGGATTGTTTGGAAGAAGCAGGTTGTGTTGGCCCAACTCTGATTAGCATGGTCATCATCCTTCTTCTTATGCTGATGATATTGTTGAACTCATACAAATATCTTGGAGTTGATCTTCACGAAAAGATTAACTAGAACTATAGTGTTGAGAAAATAATAAATGGAAGGTGGAAAACATATTATGGACTTGAAAACAATTGTAAATCCACTACAAGGAAAAGGCCTTTTAGCAGAGGTTTCTAGTGTTACAAAATTGACAAAAATTTTCAAAACAAACCCCTCTACAACATCTTTTATCGAGAGTGGATGTTTTTACAGATACTATAATGGAAGTTGATTATAACTTAAAAAATCTGGGCAGCCGGAGGTGTTAGCAGATGTTTACAAATTGGTGTGTTTGTATAAGGCACAAGCACCGATGTGTACATACACCTACAACACCGATGTTGTACACATAACATCAAGCATCGGGGCGGTGAAATATGAAAGCATCACGGTAGTAAAATATTTAAGCACCGAGGCATTTGTCTTATAATCACTGAGGCTTTAACATAAAAATGCACTGGGAGAGTTAAATATAATTAAGCATCGGGGCTTTTTGCATAGAACACACCGATGTGTTATTAATAAGAAGGCACAGATGTTGTATAAAATAATATGCACCAGTGCGTTACAGGGAAAAACGCACTGGAGCTTATCATTAACACAATAACGTTGATGTGTATCAATAACACATACGCATCAGTGCTTCGTATAAGATTAACGCATCGATGGCCAAATGTTTTATATAATTTTGTGGTACTAATTTAATATTGAAACCAATGCTAATTGATTACATAAAAACACCTATGTGAATTTCATATGCAATGCACTGGTGAGTTTTAACATTAAATGTGTCAATGAGATTAATAATTAAAATACACCAAGAAACATCGACCTGTGATAGTGCAATTATTTTTATTTTTTAATTTCATTATTTATCAAAAAATTTACATATATCTTATATTTTGATTAGTGAATTTGGATATGATGTTTGGATTGATTTGTTATATCATCAGATTTTGCATTTCGTCATTATAATATTTAGTCATCCATATATTTCAACGATGTAACATCTCACAACGACATTGGACAACACAATAGAATAAATTAAAACATATTTTATTATATGAATAAGAGGGTCTTTGTCATACAAAATGGGACACTTATTAGTAATCCCTTGTATTTCAATTGGGACACTATGCCCATTACATTATACAAAAATGTTTGATTTTCACAGACAATTATTTCAAAAAAATACAATTACAACTTGCATTTATATCCAAATATATTGGTCATCATTCTTCACTGGAACTGTTGTTAGTGCTCAAGCTACTTCCTTTCCTTGGGTTATTTTTCTGAATGTTTGGTTGATTGTCTCGATTGTTTTGTTATTATTGAAGTTTCATCTAAAAACATAAAAATAAACTGTAATGAGTCTATCTACATTGGTGAGAATAATGAAAATTGAAATAAATAATATACATGAATGTAAATTGAAAAGTGGCGTACCTCCAAAGCAAGAAGTGACTCATGAATCATACACATATGTTCAAAATCAAATCTCATGCCTTGTTTCAACAATTCTTCTATTACCTCAATTCCATACTTAATTTGCTGCAAGTTTTATACCACATAATAAATCATAGATTTAATATAAAGTATTATTTTTGTTTCATTAATTATAAAATGATAGAAGTAAACCAACATAGATTATACTTACAAATTCAACAATTATTTTTTGACATGCCAACATATACTCACAACCCTTAATTAACACAATGTCAATCAATTTTTCTGATGGCTCTTCTTTTTATGTTAGCACTTGTTTTAAGACATTCAAAGATTGTTGTTGTAAAACAACTTAAAATGTACAAAAAAAAAACTTAAGTTGTTATAAGGAAATAACAATTACTCACAAACTTTACTATCAACCATTTTCTTCCTTTGTAATGATCCTCCTCGTTACGACGAGAAACCTCTTATAACAAGTGCTATTTTTTATTTTTTTTTGTGTGTGTGCGTGTGTATAAGGGTAACAAGACATTATACTCTGCGCCACCACATGACGACAAATCATGACGCATACAACTGCGATATCAACATAAAGATCTAAGACGCACATCAACATTTGCCAGTAATGAACAACAATCAACTGACAAAATAATAAGACTGACTTCCCGCTCGTCCTACCCTGCAATGGTTAGGACCTCCAAGACACATAAGAAACGCTGAAGCCCAGGTTCCCATTGATTTTAACCATTTAAGGTCTCAGGGCTGGTGACTATTATGAGGAACATGGAGGTGTCTACATCCTACCCAACTCAAGCAGACCAAGCAATAAAATGTTTACAACCAAGTACAACAATGATTAAGAACGACCACGTCCTCTACGGATGGCGCAAATCAGAGGGACTCCGACAACAACCAATCATGATTAAGACAAGGCATTATCTACGACTCAATTATCATTAATTACAGATCCGTTTACTGCATTTAATTTCCATTAGTTGACAAGTTACCCAACCCAACCTTAAAATATTGTAAATTAACTAAATGCAAAATCTCCATTTACTAAGTCGTAATGATTTATGGTACTTAGTTCAAGGACCTTACATTTTAGATGTCATCAATGACCATAAAATTACAATAACATTGCAATAAAATAACAACGATATTCCTTTTTATATGTTATCTAACACTAACATTACACTCTATATTATATTGCAAAAACATTACTCTTACATATTTCATAAACAATATATTACCATGACGTTACCTTTACATATTACAATAACAATATAATTTATAGTCACAATACATTTACACATTACTATATCAATTTATGTTATCCATAACAATAAAATTTCAGTAACATTTCCACTAAAATAACAATATCCTTACCTTTTACGTTATGATAACATTGCATTAGAATAACAATAACATTACTTTTATATAACACTAACATTACATTCGGTTTTATATTGCAAGAACAATCTAATACAATGACCTTATATTTACATATTACCATAATAATATATTAGTAACAATACCTTTACAAATCACAATAACATTTATGTTATCAATAACAGTCACACTTGCGCTTTATTTTATATTACCTTATCATTACAATAATAAATACAATAAAATAACAAAAACAGTACACTCTATAAGTTATCAATAACAATGAAACTAGCGGCCCAACCACTATGCCAAGTAAAACATAAAAATTAGCAACGAGACAACTGCCGGCTGTGAGTGCATGCCAGGCATCAATAATCAATTTGGAAACTATCGAAAAGGAAACTGTCAGAACCAGGAATCAACTCAAAAAATTTTCCTGACCGCGTCATAGAAAATCCTTTCACAGCCGTACATCACGCTCTTGCAAAGGTAAAAATATATGATTCTTAATTCAAGTTTTTGCAAGGCGAAAGGTTACAACTTTAACACAGCTGGTAGGGGCGAATCTGGGCGATTTTAAACAGTTGCAGAGGCAGAATGATACGGTTTCAAAATAGTTGTCGAGGTGGATGATAAGAGTTTAATGGTACCAGTTCATGCTTTAATTCAAGTTACAATATGATTCATTGTAAGAAATGCTTCGGGGCCAACCATAGACCATGCCTTATACCTCAATGACATCCATTATAAGGTGGAGTGTTGTAAAGAGTTATAGGGTTTTGCGAGGAAGATGTGTAAGAAGTTTGAATTACACAAACCTAAATCCCCTCACTCCTGGCAATGCTTCTGACCTCTTCTGCGCATTGTTATTCAAAATATTAAACCATCCATTACTGAAATATTCAATTCATTCCATGACAGAACTATTCAATCAATGTGACTATGGAAAGTGAATGGAACAGTTCACAATATTGAAAGGGGGTGACCTTTTGAGCCTTAAAAACCCTTGAATATCCTTCCTGAGAATTCAGTACGAAAGAGACGTGTTTTAATTCCTTTTCCTACTATCACAGAATTATGGAGTTGTTCACTGCAATAAGTTTTTTTTTTGTGTTTCGAACACACAACCAAAGAAAAAGCATGATAAGTGCATAAACCAACACGACTGAAGTCTGGTGTGGTGGCGAAGTCCGGGTTCCCAATATGTTAAGGTTGAAACAGTTAGGCACCCCAACTGTTCGTAACATTATGATAAGAGAATCATCTGTTCGTAGTACCTGGATGGTTTAAGGTGATAAAGGAATGATACTTCTAGGGTTCATCTTCAACCAAAATATTTAGACCCATACATTCAGACTTTAAAATTTTAGACACATAAAAATAGTCAGAATTCAAACATATAAATTCAGGAATTGATCCCACCATATAAATTCACCCTATAAGTTTTCAGACACAAAAAAATTTCAGGAATTTATTCGGACAATAAAGTTTCAGGAACTTGAGACATATAATTTCTGTCATAAAAATTTGAGCTGGGTAGAGGGATGGGTTTCCTACAATGAACCAAAAAAAACACAAAATATCCGCCATTATACTTCATTTTGGTGATAATTTCCTAGTACGAGGCGATGAATATGTAATAGAGAGGTGAGATAAAATTGCGAAGTAGAGTCACAAGGGGTGCATTCAGCGCAGAGCTGAGCTAGCCCAGAAAACATTTAACCCCAGAGTCAACTAGGGAATAGGAGTTATAACAACGGTGAGAGCATACAGTACAAGGGCACAGAGACCATCTAGGAAACCAGATAATCCAAACCATTGCAATCAATATTTTAGATCTTAGCCTAAGTCATAATGCATTCTACTCTACAAATGAAAGAGCATACCTTTACCTTATCGCATGTCTCGAATGACATTCACACGCTTCGTGCCGCTCCCGTTCGTCGATCGTCGAGACTACACTGGTACCTCCCAGCCAATCGCTAGGGGTACTCTGCTTCCCCCTTAGCCCCTCAAGCTGCAAAGGGGCCACACACTATCCAAATGGTACATCTATCTCCCAATTCACCTCGCAAGGCTGAGCTACCACTCATCTCCCAGCTGGGAAATCTCAACTCCCACAAGTAAATCAATCAAGTCACTATTCTGGTAGTGTAACATTACGCTAACAGCCGATCCCTTCTTCCTTCTCCTCCCTCTCTTTTATAGAGTTTTAGAACTTCCATTCTTTCCCTAAATCTCATTTAAGTTAACTTTTAATAAAAATCTTCTAAAAATTCTCCTTCGTACAAGTGTCACCGATCCCCCACTTTCCTCCAATATTTATTTCCTTTAATTTATTAATTGTCTTATTTCCCTCACCCACCTAGAGTTACTCCTAAAATCACTCCTAGGTGTCCCTAGATTCCCTTACAGGTTTTAAAAACTTTCCCTAAAAAGAAAATGCTAAATCAGTTCAAAATTAGAAGTTTCTTAAGTTGCAGATTCTTTACCAAGTTGGTTTCCCTCTTTTTACCATGAGCTCCCCTCTTTTCCTTTTGAAGTTACCTCCATTCCCTAGTTTCCTAAATGTTATAATTTCCCTCTTTCCCCTTTTTATTAGAGCTAAAAAAAACGACAGTTGCAATTTAACCCCTTTTCCCTTTTATTATTAATTTAGCATCTTTTTAAACTATCAAAAATTAAAAATAATTAATTTTTTCTTTATATTTTATAACCATATCTTTTAATTAATTTCTTACTCACTTCATTTTACCCCCAAAATTTATGAAGACCAAAATTATTACTTAAACGGTTTTTATTTTAAACTATATTATTTTTTTATTATTTTTTTTGAGATATTTTCTTAAGGGTAGACAAAATTTTATCCTTAGTGACGTTTTAGACTTAGAACTAGATTCTGGACTGGGCGACATTTAATTAGGGGAGTTGTTTTTTAAAATTTATTAATGTGTTAATTGTCTTAGGGCCATCTAGGTTAGTTCCTTTATCATCATCAATGCGATGTGCCCTTCAGTATGCACTACGTGCTCCAAGGGTGCCACTCGCCTCTTTTCTTTCTTTTGCGCGACATGCCCTTCAGGATGTAACACATGCCCCAAGGGTGACACTTGCCTCTTTTGTTTCTTTTGCACAACGTGCCCTTCAGGATGCACCACATGCTCCAAGGGTTTCACTTGCCTCTTGACTGATTGGTAGACGTCAATAACCCTTGGAGTCAACACTCTGCCAAGTGAACTTGTGGGAGACTAAGGGATTCTAAGGAATCAGGCCCCCGCCTTATTGCGTGCCCCTTAGAATCATCATGAGCGACTGTCGCAGTCTTCCCTCACGACATCGTGGGTCCTCTCGAACTAGGTAATCGTTAACCTACAGTTCGAGCCACAGCGAGAGTGCTAGTAAGCTGTGGTAGGGCTGCTGTCCACACCTCTCCCTCAACCTCTCAGGTAGTCGTGTGTGGCCCCTTTAATCCATATGTGAGTCTGGTCGGCAAGCTATCGTCAGCCTGCATCATCAACAAATCATGTCATAACATATCCACATCATATCATCTAATCAGATGTACTAATATCACAGTAAGACAATCAAACCTGAAGAGCACACTCCCTGACTCGATCTGAAGTCCAAGGGGTTTCACCAATGCCTCTACATCCTCAAGGTCCCAAAACCTTGCACACTCAGTAAAACTGAGTCAATAGCGCCTGTCTATGTCAATGGAGTAAAACAACATGTCATTTACCCATAACGCATAAATATCAAAGTCAAATGTTTTAATATCATCATAATCTGGATCACTTGCGAGCAAGTGTCCTCAAAGAATAAGTTCGCTCAGTGCGCCAAAGCGGGATGTTACATCCTTGTCATCCTGTTTTATGTCTAGAATGAGTTCCCTTTTCTTTTCTTTTCTGTAAGAGAATAGTTGAAAATCAATATTTAATGTATAATTAAAAATTTATTCCTAATAGAAAAATTCAATGATTACATACATTTGAAGCACATTGTTGTTGAGATAGCTCTTCCTGCGATGCAATTATGTCCAACTCTTTTACGATCTCCCTATACACTTTTTTGGACATTCCTGCTGGCATATTTTGGATATCAGCTCATTGGTCCTTTGATATTTTCATAATTTTTCTGAAAAAATAACATGACAATAAAGTATTTTTATATTGATATATGAAAACTGAATATCACAAAATTGATATATTAATAAATGAACAGTTTGTAATATATATATATATATATATATATATATATATATATATTAAAAATGTGTTTTTAGGAATATTACTTTTTGAATGATTCTTTTTTGTTGTATGCTTTTTCTATTGCAAGTTTGGCAAGTCTCGTTGACCATTGCTCTAGAAATACTTCATGTAGTTTAAATATAACTTGGTTCTTGGAATCATTGGATTGATTTCTATATTGCAAGAGGAAAAGTATGTCTATACGTTTGTTCCACTATATCCCTCATAGTTATGTAAAAGTTTTTCCCTCTTTGATTAATCTCCAACACCACTCCAGATGAGCTAAGAACTAATTGATCATCATTTACATCTTCTATATTAATTAATTTTGTTTTCTTATGATGATATTCTATTCCCTCGTTTTTGGTTCCTATAGAACATTAAACATATGTGAATTAACATATTGTTTGAAACATGTCATCTAATATTCCTAAGTATATTATTAATGAAAATTCAAAAAAAAAATCATATTGAATAGTATTTTTTCATTCACTTGATTCATCCCTCTGCAATTTTTCCATCAAGATTTTACACTCTTCAACACTTAGATCGGAAATAATCTTATAAATCTTCCTCATTTTTTGGCCTTGCATTACACACACTAACCGATACATATTAATTAAACTTACATATAGTTCAACCATATTAATTTTGTATAGAATTTGTAGAGAACCTGTCTTTTTTGTTTTTTTGGATGTGTCATTATTGTGTCGACCAAAATTTTTATTATTTGAACTCTTTTCACTCATATTTTTATCAATATACAACCTGTACCACTCAATAAAGAAATTATTAAATATATTTTATAAATAAATCATATAATTTTTAGCGAAAAACCAATTATTGTAACTATTGTGTTTGTTATATACAAAGCATTGGTGCATTTATTACATAAAATGCATCGGGGATTTCCATACAACAACATGCACTAAACAATTTAATTTCTTTTTAAAAATATTTTGAATTAAAATAGTGCGATATATATAGAAGACATCACAATGACTATAGTAGAAAACAAAAACATAGCAAACAAAATAAACATTCATAAAAAAAAAACAATAGAAAAACTGCACACCAATGAGAAGAAAAATTAAAAAAATTAAAAAAATTACGTGACATCATTTTTTGTGTTGTTTAGATGAGAACATCGACGATATTTTTTTTTGCACCATATTTTTTAAATTAAAAAAAAAAAATCAGGCTTTATCTGTGCATTCCTTATACATAAACACATCGGTGCATTTATGTTAAAATAGTGCATTGAAAAATTGGAAAATATTAAAAAAAAACGTCAAATCCAAAACCATTTAAAATAGTAATAAAAAAAAAGGCAGAGGGTTGATTGACTGCGTTTGGGATCTGATGCAATAAGTGGTCTCTTTGTATCAAATGCCAAACACTTATATATAGAAAAACAAACCCATTAGATCGAAAACACCTAAAATGAAAATCCCTAATTCTAAAGTGATAAAAGGGGTTAAACCCTGGGGTGAAATTTTGCATTCACGTATGCAAAAACGACAAGGATTTAAGGTAAGTATGAT
>ML780164.1:311883-369602 GCA_009831015.1 Picea engelmannii | reverse complement strand
GACACTCTTTCCTTCAGACTTCGGTAACCCTGTGATGAAATCCATGGAAACCTCCTCCTAGCGCTGACTTGGGATGGCTAATGGTTGTAAAAGACCTGGGGTCTTAATTGTTTCCACCTTATTTTGTTGGCAAACCAAACATTTTTCCAAAAACCTTTGAACATCAGTTTTAAGGCCATCCCAAAAAATATCCTTCTTGACTCTATGGTAGGTTTTCAAAAATCCTGAGTGCCCTCCTACTAGAGAGCTGTGCAATTCCAATAGTACCTTTTGTTTGAGTTGGGAGTTCTTACATAAATATAAGCGATCTTTGTAGCATAATGAATCCTTTTTCTATGTAAATGTATCTGATGCACTGGAATCCTGCTGCAACCTTTGAATTAGAGTCCACACTTTTTCTTCATTCTTCCATTCATCCCTTGCTTTGTAATGTTTTCAACTTGGATATTCTAGGAAACGTTGCTAATGTGTGTGTAGGATCAAAGGTTTACAGCATATAAATGATCATACAAATAATAAACGCGAAAAAGGACTGCAAAGTTTGTATTATGATATCTTTGTGGATTACAAAATGGTTGAATGCGGCTGAATAAATAACAATACTCGACTAGATCAACATATAAAGGATCTTAGCTGGAATATAAATAAGCAACTGTGGCTGAATAAAATAACAACACTTGGCTAGATCAAAAGACAAAAGGATCTTAGCCGGAATACAAATAAGCAACTAAAAGATAATACCCGGAATATGGGAGCACTGCGGAATCAATGAAGAATGATGGAAGACCTGGATGATCTTCCCGGTGACTAGGGTGCGTCTTTCAACACCGAAATCAACCAACTGGTGTCTTCGTCCTAGAATACACTAAACTATCTCTCCTAAGATGCGTCTCTTCTCCTCAATGACAAGTCATAATCTGCATAATGATGAATTAGGTCATTGACCCTTCTTTTATAGCTTTCCAAAACCCTAAATCATGTTGAAACCTTAATTCACTGTTGATTTCCAAAAACCTAAATCATGTTGAAACCCTAATTCGTTGTTGACTTCCAAAACCCTAAATCACTGCTGAAACCCTAATTCACTATTGACTTCTATTTTTAGCTCATAATGACTTAAAAGTGCTTTTAACCCTTTTTAGCTCAATGTCACTTTCCAACTATAACACTTGTGACTGGAGTGACCTCTAGTAACCATGTTTACTACTCTTTGGCCCTGGCTATAGTCTAATAGGGTGGTTTAGACCATTACACCTCCTCTTCTGGAGCTCCTATTTAGAAAGGGACATTACAGTCCTCCCTTCCCGAATTTGCTTGTCCTCAGGCAATACCAGTCTAGGGTGTTGCAACACCCCCTCACTCTCCCAAGTAGCGTCCTCTACTGGAAGCCCTCTCCATTTGATCAAACACTCTCTGATGACCCTGATCCTTAGTTTCCGCTCCCGAAACTCCAAAACCTCCTTGGGAACTAACTCCAACTATCCCTCCTCATGCAACAGGGGAAGCTCCTTTGATGTGTTAATGATTGTCCCATTTCCTTTTTGAGGAAAGAAATGTGGAACACATTATGAATCTTGCTCCCCTCTGGAAGCTCTAGCTCGTAAGCAACCTCGCCTACTCGGCGCATGATCCTGTAAGGACCATACAATTTGGGCTTGAGCTTCTTGGCCCCACTCTTCTTCAAAGATGATTGTCTGTAGGGTTGGAGTCTCAAGAAAACCAAATCTCCAACCTCAAAGCTGTGCTCTATCTCATGCTTATCTGCACTTATCTTCTGTCGGTTTTGCGTCATCTATAGGTTCTCTTTCAACAACTTGAGAATCTCCTAAATCTCTATGATCCAATCCTTGGCCTTGGGAGATTTTCTCTCCTCGAAGACCAAGTCTACCAAAGTGGGAGCATCATATCCATAGAATGCTCGGAAGGGTGTCATACCAATGGACATGTGGAAGGTGGTGTGATAGCAATGTTCTTCTAAATGTAACAACTTTACCCACGTTCTCTGTTGTCCTCCTACATAGTTCCTCAAATACCCTTCAACCCACTTGTTGAAAATCTTGGTCTACCCATATGTCTAAGGGTGATAGCTAGTGCTAGGTGTCAACTCTATCCCCACCAACCAAAACAACTCTCTCCAAAATTTCCCTATGAACCGACTGCCCCTGTCACTAACGATGTTCTTTGGCAACCCATGAAGTTTGAATACCTCCCTGAAGAAAAGCTCGGCTACCTGAACTATGATGTACTCTGTCGGTATGGCATAGAAGTGAGAAAACTTGGTCAATCTGTCGACCACTACATAGATACAGTCCTTACCCTGGACCTTGGGTTGACCGATGATGAAGTCCATAGATATACTCTCCCATTTCTTCTCTGGAATGGGGAGTGGCTGAAGTAGCCCTGCTAGAAGAGCATTCTCTAACTTGTTCTGCTGGCAAGTCACACACTCACTGATGTGTCTCATAACGTCTTGTTTGAGGCCCTTCCATGAGAACCTCTCTCTGATCTGTCTGTAGGTTTTGAAAAACCCCTGATGGCTTGCTAGAGGTGAATCATGAACTGCAGTGAGGATCTTCTTCTTAAGCCCTGAATCTGGAGTCAAGTAGACTCTATCCTTGTAAAATATGACAGCATCAATGACCCTATACCAGTCATCCTATACCTACCCATCCATCACCTCACAAGCGAACTTGTTCTTGGAATATTCCACTAACAAGTGGGATTTCCAATCTACTGAAATCTCCATCAAAGAACTTGTCGCAGGTCTCCTAGATAGTGCATCGACCACAATGTTCTTCTTCCCCTTGACATACTCTATGTTAAATTTGAATGCATGTACCTTCGTCACCCATTTCTGTTGGTGCTCACTGAGGTCCTTCTGCTCAAGGAAATACTTCAAACTGTTGTGATCGGCCTTGACCACAAATTTGTTTTGCCACCAAATATTGTCTGAACTTGGTCAAGGCATGCATGATTACGAATATTTCCTTGTCATAAATGGAGTAAAACCTCTCAAGTTGACTAAGCTTCTGATTCTCGAATACAATGGGGTGTCCTCCCTGCATCAAAACTACATTGATCCCTTCGCCAGATGCATCACACTCTAGTACAAATGGCAAGGTGAAGTCTGGTAGTGCCAACACTGGACAAGTGCCCATGAATTCCTTCATGTGATCAAATACTTCCTGTGATTTCTTGGTCCAGATGAAGGCCCCATGCTTGGTAATATCTGTTAGCGGTGCTCCAAGATGAGAAAAACCCCAGACAAATTGCCTGTAATAGATGCACAGCCCGAAGAAGCTCCTTAATTATGTCATGTTCTTGGGCATCGACCAATCCAGAATGGCCCTGATCTTCTCTTGGTGCACCTGTACACCTTGTGCACTGATGATGTGGCCTAAGTAAAGAAGCTCTGTCATACTGAACTCCCACTTGGACTCTTTGGCATATAATGAATGTGCCTCCATGATGGTCAATACCTCATCCAGGTGCCTCATATGATGTTTCCATGACTGGTTATAGATCAATCTTTCATCGAGGAAAACCAAGACTGATTTTTTTAACTGATCCCTGAATATATGGTTCATGCAAGACTAGAATGTAGTGGGTGCATTGGTTAGCCCAAATGGCATTACCAGGAACTCAAAGTGTCCAAAATGACATTGAAATGTCGTCTTCTCTATGTCTTACTCTCAGATGCTGATCTGATGATATCCAGAGCGTAGATCAATTTTTGAGAAGAAAACTACCCCATGCAGTTCATCCATCAACTTTTCAATGCGTGGGATAGGGTACCGGTTCTTGATGGTTTTCTTGTTCAAGCCTCAGTAATCAATGCACATCCTCATGGTGCTATCCTTCTTTAGAACTAAGACAACTAAAGAAGCAAATGAGTTGTTGCTCGGTTTGATGTGTCCCATTGCCAACAATTCCTTGATTTCCTTCCCTATCTCATCCTTGAACCTCCTAGGATGACGATAGGGGGGGGTGATCATAGGTTTGGCCCCCTCCTCTAACTCAATGGTGTGCTCAAACCCCTTGTTAGGTGGTCTCCCTAGTGGAATTGCCTCAAATACCTATTGATGTCTTCCCAATAAATTCTTGATCTCTGTGTGGTATTGGTTTCTACCTTCTGAATCCTTCTGAGTAGTGATCAAGCATTCTGCGACATATGCTACCTCCCCATTTCTAAATATCCTCTCCATCCTCTTGGCTGAAACTGTCCTGGGTGCTCTTGTCGACATACCTCTTAGAACAACCTTCTTCCCATCCTGATCTTTGAATTCCATTTCCAAGGTTTAGTAGTTGGTACTGATTTTTCCCAAGGTAATCATCCACTGAACTCCTAACACAACATCTATGTCCAATAGGTCAACCACATAAAATGTGTCTCTCACTGTGTAGTTTCCTAACTTCATCTCTAAGTTTTGAAATCTATCTAGACACTCCACTGTGTGGCCATCTGCTACTGCAACATCAAACCCCTCAAAATCCTCTATGTGAAGTGCCCGTCTTAATACTAGTGAAGCGTCGATGAAGTTGTGGGTGGCCAAACCATCTATCAGGGTGATTTCCCATTGCCCCTGGATAATCCCTCTGATACAAAGGGTATCATACCTAGGAACACCAGAAAGGGTCGCTATGACACCTCCCTTTACTAGTTTCCTCCTATTAGCCTATTTTGGCGGTTGTGGTATTACTGGAGGATGGGATCCAGATGGTGTCGGTGGTCTACAGGGAGGTTTCTCCTCTGTTGGTGTTGAATCCTCCTCTAAACTAGTGGATCTAGTGTTTTTCTCCTCCTCCTCATTGTCCACGCTGTCTGCTGCTACCTCGATATAATGAATCTCTCTCTTGCCCATGCATCTGTGGCTTGGGACCCAAGGATCTCTGCAGCTGAAGAAAATCTTTTTCCTCATAAGCTCTTTCTTAGTCTCATCATCCAACTTCTCCTTGCCCTTCCATTCTCTCTGGAATGACTTCTTGTCTTGATCCCTCTAGGGCACAAATGGTTTGGAGAAAGTTTTAGTCTTTGGCACCGAGTCTGCCAGATCTCGAGTGGGAAGGATGGCATCCTGCAAAGTGGGAGGCATGTATGCCTTCACCCATCCTTTCAAAGGCTCTATGAGTCCTTCTATGAATAGCATGATCAACCTAGGCTCTGATATATCTATCACTGCCATGGCTACCTGCTGAAACTCTATGATGAATGCCTCTATTGTGCCAGTTTGTCTCAACTGGGCTAGATCCCTGAAGTGTATCTCGGGATCCTTCCTGTCTAACCTGTTCATGGGCCTATCTGTAAACTCCCTATAGGAGGTGATGTGACTATGACCCAATGTCACTAGTCCATGGTACTACCACTCGTGTGCCTCACCCTCCAAGTGTAAGGTCACAAAAATGATGGCCTTTGTCTCAGTCATCTGGTTGAGCTTTTCATACATGTCTAGCTTCTATACCCAGGCTCTGGCGGTGTATTTGGATGATCCATTGAAGGAAGGGATGGTTAGTTTCCCAACTTTTCAGATGAAATCGAGGTTATTCCCCTGCTGCTGTTGTGGTCCTCCCCTCTGTGGCTCTTTGGGGCGGTTCCTGAGTCTGAGTCCATAGTACTTGACTAGTGTCATGTCCTGATGGAAGTCATGACCCAATGTTGCATACTCCCTCCTATACTCTGCAATTCCATCAACATGAGTGGGTGGCCTCTCTGGTATTGGTGGCGGTGCTGCTACCGGGGGTGCCCTCTAGAAACTGGGAAACAAGGGTCTAGGAATCCTACTCGCAGAGGTGTATGTGTGAGAGGGTGACTGGGGTCTATTTCCTGCTCCTGAGTTCCCCTATGCTGCATGAAAGACTTATGTATCTGGGGTGCTCACTCTAGCCAATCTATCAACCACCTGTGCCAAGGACTGAGACATGGTCCATTGACTAGCTAACATATTGTTGATAACCTGCATGAAAGTTTCCTTTGGATCTACAGGGGCCTTGCCACTGCCCTCTGGTCACTCATATATGTCTCCTAGCATCCTCTCTACCTCGCACTCAGCCTCATGCTCTACCCTTCTCTCTGCTTCTCTGTTTTTCTCTTCCTCTTCCTTTGAGCTAGGAGGAAAAGGGGGAAAATCAGGCCTATTCCTTCTTTCCTGATGCCTATTGTAAGTGACATATTCGTCACCTATGTGTTCATGGCCCTCTGGGTCTTCTTATGCACTCATTGTCTTTAGTCACTGGCTAATAGGACTAAAGCTCTGATACCACTGTAATGTTCTTGACTTGGCTAGTCTATGAAACATTGCTAATGTGTGTGTAGGATCAAAGGCTTATAGCATATAAATGATCATACAAATAATAAATGTGACAAAGGACTGCAAATTTTGTATTATGATATCTCTGTGGATTACAAAATGGCCGAATGCGGCTAAATAATTGACAATACTCGACTAGATCAACATACAAAGGATCTTAGCTGGAATATAAACAAGCAACTGCAGCTGAATAAAATAACAACACTTGGCTAGATCAAAAGACAAAAGGATCTTAGCCAGAATACAAATAAGAAACTAAAAGATAATACCCGAAATATGGGAGCACTGCGGAATCAATGAAAAATGATGGAAGACCCGGATGATCTTCTTGATGACTAGGGTGTCTCTTTCAACATCGAAATCAACCAACTGGTGTCTTCCTCCTGGAATACACTGAACTATCTCTCTTGAGATGCACCTCTTCTCCTCGATGACAAGTCATAATCTGCATAATGATGAATTAGGTTGCTGACCCTTCTTTTATAGCTTTTTAAAACCCTAAATCATGTTGAAACCCTAATTCTCTGTTGATTTCCAAAACCCTAAATCATGTTGAAACCCTAATTCAATGTTGACTTCCAAAACCCTAAATCACTGTTGAAACCCTAATTCACTATTGACTTCTATTTTTAGCTCATAATGACTTAAAAACACTTTTAACCCTTTTTATCTCAATGACACTTTCCGAATATAACACTTGTGACTGGAGTGACCTCTAGTAACCCTGTTTACCCCTCTTTGGCCCTGGATATAGTCTAACGGGGCAGTTTAGACCATTAAGCCTCCTTTTCTGGAGCTCCTATTTGGAAAGGGACATTACATGCTTCTATTATCCAATCGAGTTGGATGACTGAGATAGCATAGAGAAAGGCCTCAACATGTTCATCCTTTCTTAAGAGTGCATCTGCCACAACATTTTTCTTCTCCTTTTTATAGACGATTTCAAAATCATAAGCGAATACCTTGGTTACCCATTTTTGTTTTTCTTCTCTAAATATAGTCTTTGTTCCAAGAAGTATTTAAGACTATCATGATCTATTTTGACCTTAAAGTGCCTACCTATTAGGTAAGGACGCCATTTCTTCAATGCATGTAGTATTGCCATCAATTCCTTCTCATAAATGGGTTTGTGTAAGTCCTTTCCCTTGAGTGGTCGACTTTCAAAAGCTAGGGACCTTCCTTCTTGCATTAGGACAACACCAATTCCATTTTCCGAGGCATCACATTCCACAATAAAGGTTTTTGTGAAGTTTGGAGTGGTCAAGACAGGAACTTTGCAGATCACCTCTTTAAGTTGTTCAAAATCTTTAGTTTCCTCAGGAGTCCATGAAAATGCATCCTTCTTAGTTAGTGCCATTAAAGGTGATGCTATTCTTCCATAGTGTCGAACAAACTTGCGGTAGTAACCTTTCAAACCCAAAAATCGTCTAAGATTCTTCATTATTTTGGGAATCAGCCAGTCCATCATGGCCTTAATCTTGTTAGGGTCTACCTTGACACCTTCGTGAGATACAATATGACCCAAATACTCTACCTCCTTCACTCCAAATAAACATTTGTATGGTTTTTCATATAGTTGTTTCTCCTTTAGTAGTTGTAGCACCTTGTCAATATGTCACACATGATCCTCCCAAGACTTGTTATAGATTAGTATATCATCAAAAAATACTAATACAAATTTTCGAATGAAGGGCTTGAAAATGGAATTCATCAACCCTTGGAATGTGGAAGGTGCATTTGTAAGGCCAAAAGGCATGACCAAAAATTCATAATGGCCTTCATGAGTTCAGAATGTTGTTTTTGGGATATCTTCTTCCTTCATTATAATCTGATGATACCCTGAACGAAGATCCAATTTTGTGAAATAGATTTCTCCATGTAGTTCATCTAACAATTCATCAATGAAGGGAATGGGAAACTTATCTTTAATAGTGATCTTGTTGAGCTCTCTATAATATGGACACATAAGCCATGAGCTATCTTTCTTGAATACCATTACCATTGGTGAAGAGTAAGAACTTTGGCTAGGTCTAATAATGCTAGCCTCTAACATTTCTTCAACCATGCACTCAATTTCACTCTTCTGAGCATAAGGGTATCTGTATGGTCTGATGTTAGGAGGAACACTCCCAAGAATTAGGTGAATTTCATGATCATGATTTCGAGTGGGTGAAAGACCTTTGGGAATATCTTCAAATACTTTGGAATTCTTATCAATGATCCCTTGCAGATCTTGAGGAATAGATGGCTTAGATGTTTGAACATCTAGTGAGCATAGTTGTGCAATAACGCCTTGATGCCCCTTTTTCAATAATTTTGTCATGCCATTAGATATTATCACCTTATCGGGTTTCCCTGTGATACCTCTTAACTCAGTTTCTATTCCTTCGAATGAAAATTTCATGAAAAGTTCTTGAAAATTAAAAGCCATTGTTCCTAATGATTGTAACCATTGGATTCCTAGTACAACATCAGCACCACCCATGGGTATAGAAATCATTGGACTATTCATTACATATTCCGCCATAGTAATATTAATCTTATTGCATTTTCTCGAGCAATTGATAGTTCCTCCATCTGCAATCATTACTTGAAACTATGGCGTTGGATATACAAAGAAATTGAGAGCTTTGATTAATTTATAGTGAATGAAATTATGAGTATTGTCTGAATCAATTAGGACTATTACCTTTTTCTTTTTGATATATCCTTCGATCTTGAGGGTTTGAGGAGTGCTAAATCCAGCCAATGAATTACACAATATTGTGGGAGTCAACTCTTCAAATGAAATTTCTTCTACGTTTTCATCTTGAGATGGTTCTTATTCTTGTTCTTCTTCCTCTTCACAATATATGTAGAATAATTTCTTATCACCACAATTATGTGCCTTACTGTACTTGTTGTCACAATTAAAGAATAAACCTTTTTCTTTTCTTTCCTCTAATTGTTGAGGTGTCAAACTTGTAGGTTGAGGTGTTTTAGAAGAAGTATCATTACTCTCTCTATAGATGTTAGGATTGATCCTTCTAGTAGCCATAGCCATATTTTTACTTTCAACATTTCTTGCCACCTTGAATGCATTCTCCAATTATTTGGGTTCCCAAAGGTGAACCTCATGTTGAATGTTATCCTTTAAATTTCCTATGAATACATCAATCAAGTGCCCATATGGAAGATCTGTTACCTTTATATTCAATCTTTGGAAGTTCTCAATGTGCTCGGTAATTGAACCCTTTTGCTTGAGATTTATCAATTGGCTAATGAAGGTATTGCTCCTTGTATCCTCATAGCGTGTTATCATTTCTTCCGTGAAAATTTTCCAAGTGACAAGTGATTTGCGAGAACAAAGCCATCGATACCATACAAATTGATTGGGTTCTAAGTATAAAGAAGCAATTCATACCTTTTCTGTATGTGGCACATTATGTAGATCAAAGAATTGCTCCATCTGAAGTATCCATGTGATTGGGTCCTTGCCATCAAGCTTCCTCATATAGATCTTAGGAACGTGGTTGGTATTCAACCCAAAGTTGGAGTTTCTCCATTCTTGATTCACCTTTCTTGTGTCCTCATCATGAATTTCATGGGATACATTTTCACTTTCAGGTGTCCTCTCTATTAGTAAATTTTTCAATCCTTCCAAGATATCCCCTTTTAAATCATCCATATTAGTATCCAAATTAGCTTCCATTGAATCCATATTAGTATCCAACTTAGATTCCATTGAATCCATCTTCTTTTGTAGTTCATTTATGTCGCTACGCATTTCTTCACCTTCATCAAGAGTCCAAGTAGGATTGTCTGGAGGCTTATTTGGTGTAGAAGTTCCCTTTTTTGTTGGCATGTTATCCAAGTATCACTTTAAACCTTGATTTTGAGTTCTGATCAAAATTGGATGTGGCAAGTGGAATTTACGGTACTTCCCCACAAGTTTCTAATTTTTGTCCTTTCCAGGAGATCTCACTTGTATAGTGTGCCCCACACAAAATAAATGAAATAAAATTGTGCAACTCATACCCAAAATACTATAGACTTTCCACTATCCAATGAAACTATTCTCACTCAATTTGGATACTCTAGGAAGAAGTTATGATTGTTTTACCTGGAACACCTTCTTGAGACTAGACAATAGGACTAGTCAAATACCCTATCTTCCACAGGGTGTATATACAAATTTACGATGACCCAGAAGCTACACCTTTTACCACAGATACCTTACTAATTTATGTGAATAGCCTCCATATTTCAGGGTCTTCAACGTTACATAAAAAAATTTATATCAAAAATGCCGCAATGACTCAGTTCAAGATGATTCCAGAACCCTAACTTGCACAGGGTGTATCTCCAAAATTATAAGGCCTCAGGAGCTAAAACTTTAACCCAACGTACCTTGATCTGTATACTAAATACCCTCCAATCCGTTCATTCTGAAATTATTTATAAAAGAGTTTATAGATAAAATTCCATTGTCTCTCAGATGTAGCAGCGAAACCCCAAGACCTTGAGCTCTGATACCACATGTTAAGAACCAAATATCAATATAGCATAGAAAAACCTCAGAATGAGTACTCAACGCCTTGAAAAAGAGAGAATTTTAGATAATAATCTTCTTTGAGGGGGAAACCTCCTTTTACCCCACATAAATGTTCAAGTACAAGATGATTCCAAATGAAAATGTCTCCTTGGTATATATAGGAGACTAGGAGGTATAATTACAACTAATGGAGTAAAGACGACATAAATAAAATAACATTACTAATATAATATGCCCCCAATTAAGGGGTAATGAGCCAATATTAGGGCTTAACATATATGTTCATTGTGAGGAAGATAGAATCATAAGTCAAGGGATTTTCACCCATTAATTTTTCGTTAATCTTTGATTTATTCATTCTCTTGAAACATGTGATTTATTTGAAATTGATGAATGAAAAATAGTTTGAATAATATTACGTAGAAAATTGACATTATTTGTATTGATGAATTGTTATTTCTCTATCCCCATCTATGAATTTTAAAACCATTTGGAAAGGATTTCCACAAACGGTTTTCAAAAGTTATATTGTCATTTGGTTAATTCAAAAGACATTACCATAGCTATTGTCCTTATGTATATAAGAAATATGCCACCAAGGAAAACACATGTGAGACATCCTACCATGTCTCCCAAGGGAAAAAATAAAGACATAGTATAAATTTACCATGGTTGAAGACCCATTAGAGGATTTTGTTCGTATGATTCAGATTCCTATACTTGAAGAGTCTTTGTTGTGCCTGATATACAAAGATACTAAACTAAGCACCAGAGGTCAAGTTATTTTGGCATGATGGAATGAAACTTATATAAAATTTAAGAATGAAGAATATATAAAGATGATACCCCATAGTGACCTTTCGATCAAGGAGATTGATGATAAGGTTTTCATTAATATCCAAATATCTCATCTACATTTTGCGACAACTAGAGCACCTAGTTTCCCTTGTATTGAAGAAATTAAGGTTTTCATTAATATCCAAATATCTCATCTACATTATGAGACAACTAGAACACCTATTTTCCCTTGCATTAAAGCAATTGAATGCATCATAAACTATACTAATCCTAGGAAGCACATGGTTGTTAGTTGAGGATGTGAAAGAATATTATGTGGCTTTTGCTAGTCGAAGAATTGGAAAAGTATTATAAATTTCCACCATACTAATCCTAGGAAACACATGGTTGTCAGTTGAGGATGTGAAATAATATCATGTGGATTTTATTAGCCGAAGAATTGGAAAAGTATTATAAATTTCCACCACCATAAGTGCTACTCACTGTCTATTTTCTAACAGAGTTTTATGACAAACATGATGTAGGAAACATCTTGGCTAGCTAGTGGAAGGAGAATAAAAGGTTCTTCCATAGAACTAATGGGTGGTATGATATTATAAGTTTAAGGGAACCATATATGTACCTCATTAATTTTTTATATGTTTATTATATGGTGAGAATGATTGTTCTCAATTTACAAATGCATGGGTTCCATGAGGTTATACAATGGCCACATTAGAAAGATTGTTCAATTGGGTAGCAATTGTATCAAATTATCTTAGTTCCATGATTAAGAAGGTTCATAAGATGGTAGAGAGGCTTAGTGTTGTGCATGTTGGAGTACTTCACACACACCTAGGATTTATTTTTCCTAAGGTTTTCCCTATGTTTATTAGTCATTATCCAGTCTCCTAAAGTTTAGGGAGAATATTCCTCTAGGAGAATATTCTCTTCAGTTTTCACTTTAGTTTGATCAGTTGAGTGGAGTCTAGATGCTACATTGGGATTATCACCATGCAACATTGGGATCATCACCAGATAATGTGCATTTTCCTTATGATCATCACCGGACTAGCACATTACTCAGGATTCCCTGATCTCCTCCTCACTTCACTATGTTTTACTTAGTTAACTGAAGACTGATAGACTAGTTAACTCAGACTAGGTGGTAGTTCACTCCCGTAATTGTCTGAGAGACTAGAATAGGTGGCCGTTTACTCCCGTAACTACGAGTGTTCATCCAGATCACTCTATAACACCACTATTGCAAATTAGTTAATCATGTATCCTATATCTATTGTGAATTATTCACTATTTGAGTGTGGAACATGGTTAATGAGAATTCTTCCATTCTTGCTCTCTTGCCTCTTCTTTCTCAATTTCTCTCTGCAAATGTATGTGGTATTTTTTAGCTAGATCTATTCTGTGGAGGTTCAACACATTTATAGTTCCTTCATTTTATATGGACTCATATCTATTATATGATGTATGTGCTATAAATGTTTTCCTAGGTCTTAACCCTCAACTAGCATATTTCAAAATATTTTATTAAGGTCTATTTCCAAATTCTTTGGGAAAATAAGTATAAGAAATATTATACAACCATATGTGATTTCTTATTATGCCAATTAAAAGTTTTGAGAAATGAAAGACACGAGGTAGTCATCCATTTGGAATACAGGTTTTCAACTAGGAAGTTTAGAAGGCATGATCCTAAAGGTCTAGTTTTAAATAATGATGAGAAAGTGTCTTACGCCTAGGCATATAGTCATGAGAGGTGAGAAGAAGAAGCATTTATTTAGGATTCTAACAATTAGGATGAATTTTTAGAAAGGAAAAGAAACCTTTGCTTGATAGGGTTTAGGACCTTATCCATATATTAACAAATGTTAGAGATAACTCAAGGTGTGGATGTTGAGTGTTGGGTCGTTATATTCTTTATAGTGATATAAAAAGCAATCAACTTTCTAGTTTAGGTGGATCGACTAGGGATAAGTCGATTGATGAGTTAAGTTGAGTTGATGCTTATGTCGAGGTCAAAGTGATAGATAATCAAGTCGAAGTCAAAGTGACCAATACGAGGTTGATAGGAGGTTGAGTGGACACTAATTGAAGACCAACTAAAGGTTGAATGTTAATCTGAGTCAAGTCGACTATAACAAAATCTTGAGATTCATAGGATTTGTATCCAATGAGCTGCATGGATCTATAACCATTTTTGGGTGTCGTGATTTAGGATTTTGCATGTTGTAAAGCTTATAAATAAGGCGTGTTGTAATTGTATTATGTTAATTGATCTTTAAATCAATATTTAGAGGTTGTTATTCATATAGATGTAATCCATATTGGTTACAAGGATTTTCTTGTGTAAATCAATAGAGTATGATAGTGATTTTGTATTAGATGTAGACCAAGGTTTGTCATGTAACTCTTTATTATAAATGAATAAGACAATAAGAGTGAAAGACACTAAATGAATGTCGGTTTTCCCATTTGGGTTTCTAGGGTAAACTCTTCGTGTACTGTGCTTTCCATTTATTTTTTCATTTAAATATGTCTTCTCTTTCCTATTAGGTTTAGTGTGGATGGTTGTTTCATAACATGTGGTATCAAAGATAAGATAATCTTTTATGACACTTGTGGTACTAAGGTGAATATATATTGTTCTGTACAAGTCATATTAGAGTGAGGTTAAACATATCTTGGATATGAGATAAACCCTAAGTCTAGTAAAAATTGTAAGTCAGTGATCTTTAAAGCTATGCTTTAAACAACGACAAATGATTCAATGATAGAGATGGAAAAATTTAATAGAAAAATTTTGTGATTTGGAATCTTGAAATTAAATATCTCCTTGTATATCGAGAAGAATGGGTAGTGGTCTATCTAGGTACCATTGTGACAAGTATGTTGAGTGAAGAATGGGATAAAATTGAAAAAAGGGAAAGGGTTACGATTCAATTTTGTCTTGTAGATTTAGTGTTGCTGAGTGTCTCAGGTGAAGATTTGAACAAGAAATTAAGGGAAAAGTTGGGAAGCTTGTACCAGTCAAAATCCATGCTAAATAAGTTATTCCTCATAAATAAATTGTATCTTCTGAGGATGGGTTATGCGAGCTTGACAATTGAATGTTTCAATGCATTCAATACTATAATAATCTAGTTATTGTCTTTGGATACTAAAATCTCTTAGGAGCATAAATGTTTTAGATTATTATGTTATTTTCTAGACTCTTGGGATAACTTAGTCATGGATATAAGGATTAATTTGACCACATTAGCACTAGAAGATGTAGTTTCATCTCTTCTATTAGAAGAAATGAGATAGAATATCATGGGAGGATTGAACAAAGATGCACTAATGGTGAGAGGTCGACTGGTCGATAGGGATAAAGAAATATTATTGAGTAGAAATGATAAGTATAAGGGTAGATATAAATCTTGATTTAGTGAACAAGAAAATGTTGGAAATGCAGTAAAGTTGGAAATTAAAAAAGGGACTTCAAGTTGAATCCAATATAGGTTAAAATATAGGGTTCGATGAGAAGTAATCAACTTAGAGAAAAAATACTCTAGATAAAGGAGGCGATGTGTATCTGGAGTTGACTAATACATAGTTGGATTATGATGTTTGGTTGATAGAATCAGGAGCATCCTTTCATATGAAAACTAACAAAGAATGGTTCCATGAATACGAGAGATATGAATGGGGAGATGTCTTCTTGGGGAATGAATCGACATCCAAAATTGTTGGATGGGGAAGAGTATGACTAATGCTATAATATGGGAGGAGTAGAACCCTTCCATGTGTGCTACATATTTTGGATTTTGCAAGAAACCTTATATCTATCAGAAACATGAGTGATGTAGGTGTGCACACTCTATTTCATAAGGATACATGCAAAATGGTCAAGATTGTGATGGTCTTAATGAGAGGAGTTTGAATTGGAACCCTATACAAGTTGTTAGGGAATGCCAACTCGACTCAATGAAAGATTATTGTTATTCCTAAAGTCAAATTGAATCGACTAAATCAAGTTGAGTTGATACAAACCAAATCAACTGTTCTTCATCAACTTGACCTGACCATGTTATGGCACCAAAGTATGGGACACATAGAATAAAAAAGACTTTGAGCTATGTAAAAAAATGTATGGTAGAAGGTTTTCTTAATTTTAATTTGGAGGTCAATTTTTGTGAACAATGCATATATGGAAAAAAGATACAGTTAGTGTTGATAGTTTAGTTGTCATTGATGTTAACCCTTGAAGAATCCTTGATGGTGTGGTTTTTGTACCCAAAGTTGAATGAGGAATATGGACATGAAGGACAAATTAAATGCAATAAGACCCTCATAGAGGGATAGTACGTGTCATGTCATTTTGGATGATATGTGGAACACAATGTAGTTCTCACTATTAGGGAGATATGACATTGTAAAGTCAAAATCCCCGAAGAGTGGTCAAGAAGCCCCTAGTTGGTTACAAGTGTTAGTGAAAGGGTAAAGTGGTTGCAACAAGAAATCCCTAAATTAAGGAGGGGAGTTACCTAGCATAAGTATAAATATACCTCAAGGAGTCATTCACAAGTACACTCACACACTTATTCATTGCTTATCTTTCTTGTTGTCTAGTGATATTTTTCTAAGGTCGTAGTATCATTTTCTGAGGTAAAAAAAGAAGGTCAAAGGAGAAAGTTTCGGAGTTGCAACAAACCCTATTTTATGAGGTATACACAGGTTGCAGGTAAGAAAGGGAGAATATGTACACAAGCTACAATGGAGAAAAGTGTGTATACACACAAGAAGTAGAAGAGAAAGTCATGTATCTGTAAAAGGGCTCATGAATGTTTGAGTAAGTGTTGTTACCAAGTCCCTAAAGTTTGAAGGAATTCTACAAGTCAACATATCAAAGTTTTAGATCAGCTATAGAGGTATTGGTATGGTTATATACTTGTTTTGATGGTTACTCTTGGTCATGATATGGTGTATGTCTGAGGCATACTTGGTATAGTGGGTTTGGTATTTGGATATGGTATATCTTGGCTACTTGGTTGATTGAGGAGCACTCTTATATTTGGTTCAACATATGAAATAGTTCTTATAGTTCATATATTTGATTTGATTATACATGGTTGAGGCATATTCATTTTGTATGGTGACATATGAATGAGGGACATGCATTGGTTCTTTGAGATAATTCATTGATGATATGATATATATTTGCATATGGTTGATGGTATGGTATATGGTACAGATGATTGATGCTCTAGTTCATGATTCATTATTCCTTATTGATCTATCTTTGGTTCATGATTGATGCATGAGATAACATGTATGTTGGTATACAGTTGATGCATGGTATGGTACATGTGTTAGTTTATTGATGAACAGATACAAGTTGATGAGACAAAGCCAATGATAGAGACACAGTGGAAAAGGAAGTGGAAGAGACACATTGGCAGTGGCAGTGACAGTGACAGAGACATAGTGATAAAGATAGTGGCAAAGACACAGTTGTAATGACAATGGTAGTGATAGTGGAAGAGTTTCTGATAGTGAGAGTTGGTCTACACTTATATTTCAGAGTGGTAGGATGGGGTAAGGATAGGTGTTTGTAGCCACCTTTCGGTTGGATCCGAAGAAATCAGAGGGTTGTAGCATCCTTCTACTTGGAGCTAGAGAATTCATGGAGTTTTAGCTTCCTTCAAGTTGCAGCCTGAGAATAGGGGGTTGGATCCTCCTTCGAGTTGTAGATGGATAATCAAGAAGTTGGTGCTACAAATGAATGTATTGTTTCAATATATAAAAAAATCATTATGTAGTTTTCTCATATTTGGGTTTCCACCTAAATTCTGGTGTACTGTGTATCTTTTATGCTTTGATGTTATTTATGATTATAGTATTAATGATATATTGAATTCTAATAATAAACCGCTGAATATTTTTTAATAATATATTTTGGTTAAAAGTACTAAAATTTCTCATTATCGATTCACCCCCTGTCTCAGTGAACCAACAATTAGGTTCCTATTTGGAGTGACAAGGGAAAAGTGGATTTTGGAATTGATACATTGTTAATCCCTAAATAGTGGCACATTACCCCTTAATTGGGGAATATTACATTAGTAATGCTATTTCATTTATGTCGGCTTGGGTCCATTAGTTGTAATTGAACCTCCTAGTCTTCTATATATACCAAGGAGACCTTTTCATTTGGAATCATCTTGTATTTAGAAATTTATGTGGTGTTTAGGGAGGTTTCCCCCTCAAAGAGGATTATTATATGAAATTATATCTTTTTCAAGGTGTTTATTACTTATTTTGAGGTTCTTTTTATGTTATTTTGATATTTGGTTCTTAACATTTGGTATCAGAGCTCAAGGTCTTGGGGTTTTACTGCTACATCTGAGACACCTTGGAATTTTTCGCTATAACAAGTTTTCTATGGTGTTTCAGAAGGAACCCCTTGGAGGATATTTAGTAGACGAATCAAGGTACGTGGGGTTCAAATTTCATCTCTTTAGGTCTTATACTTTTGGAGATATAGCCTGTTTAAGATAGGGGTCTGGAATCATCCTGAATTTAGTCATCGTGAATGCTTCGACATAAAAAAAATCATGTAACATTTTAGACCCTATAATCTAAAGGATATTCATAGAAATTATCTAGGTAGCTATGATACAAATTTCAGCTTCTGGGTTATCCTACTTTTGTAGATACACCATGTGAAAGATAGGGTATTTGAATAGTCATATTAAATTGTCTCAAACATGTATTTTGGGTAAAACAATGATATCTTCTTGAGTGAGTATCCCAATTAAGTGATACCAGTTTCATTGGACAATGTACAGTCTATAGTATTTCTGGTACAAGTTTCATAATCAAATATCATATATTGTGATCTTGGCACGCTTTACAAGTACGCTCTCATGAAAGGGAAAAAACTCAACAAGTTGTGGGGAAGCTACCATAAATTCCACTTGGTACATATAATTTTGATCAGACCTATGGAATTGCAGAGGAGAAATATCAGAGAACTACCAAAAACAATTTGTAGACCCAGAAGGGCCAAAATTTTGGAGATACAACAGAAGAAATATCATATAGTAGAACCACCCTGAAATCAAGGTTTAAAAGTGATACTTGGCCAACATGCCACCAAAAAAAGGAACTTCTACACCAATTAAGCCTCCCAATAGTCCTACTTGGACTCTTGATGAAGGTGAAGAAATGCGCAGGGACATAAATGATTTACAAAAGAACATATTAACAAAAGATGAACTAAAAGGGATGATGGATTCAACTGAAGCTAAGTTGGAGGAAATAAATACTAATATGGATGGTTTAAAAAGGGAGATCATGGAAGGATTGAAAAATTTCCTAATAGAGAGGACACCTGAAAGTGAAAATGTATCCCATGAAATTCATAATGAGGACACAAGGAAGATGAATCAAGAATGGAGAAACTCCAACTTTGGGTTAAAGACCAACCAATTTCCTAAGATTGATATGAGGAAGTTTGATGGAAAGGATCCAATCACATGGATACTTCAGATGGAGCAATTATTTTATCTACATGATGTGACACATACACAAAAGGTATGAATTGTTTCTTTATATTTAGAACCCAATAAATTTGTGTGGTATCGATGGCTTTGTTCTCACAAATCACTCGTCACTTGGAAAATTGTCACAGAAGAAATGATATCATGCTATGAGGATACAAGGAGAAATAACTTCTTTAGCCAATTGATAAATCTCAAGCAAAAGGGTTTAGTTGTAGAGCACATTGAGAACTTCCAAAGATTGAATATAAAGGTAACATATATTCCATATGAGCACCTGATTGATGTATTCATAGGAACTTTAAAGGATAACATTCAACATGAGGTTTTCCTTTGAGAACCCAAATCATTGGAGAATGCATTCAGGGTGGAAAAAGATGTTGAAAGTAAAAATATGGATATGGCTACTAGAAGGACCACTCCTAACATCTATCAAGAGAATAATGTTCCTTCTTCTAAAACACCTCAAACTACAAGGTTGACACCTCAACAATTGGAGGAAAGAAAAGAAAAAGGTTTATGCTTTAATTGTGACAACACGTACAGTAAGGGACATAAGTGTGGAGAGAAGAAGTTATTCTACATAGATTGTGAAGAGGAATAATAACAAGAACAAGAACAAGAACCATCTCAAGATGAAAACATAGAATCGATTTATTTTGAAGAGATGACTCCCACGATATCATGTAATGCATTGGATGGAATTAGCACTCCTCAAACCCTCAAGATCGAAGGATTTATCAAAAATAAAATGGTAATAGTCCTAATTGATTCTGGTAGTACTCATAATTTCATTCACTATAAATTATCCAAAGCTCTCAATTGCTTTGTATATTCACCGCCAGAGTTTCAAGTAATGATTGTAGATGGAGGAACCATCAATTGCTTAGGAAAATGCAATAAGTTCAATATTACTATGGGGGAATATGTAATGAATAGTCTAATGATTGCTATACCCATGGGCGGTGCTGATTTCATACTAGTAATCTAATGGTTACAGTCATTAGGAACAATGACGCTTAATTTTCAAGAACTTTTCATGAAATTTTCATTAGAAGGAAAATAAATTGAGTTAAGGGGTATCACATGGAAACCCAGTATGGTGATAATCTCTAATGGCATGAAATAATTATTGAAAAAGGGGCATCGGGGTGTAATTGCACAACTATGCTCACTAGATGTTCAAACATCTAAGCCATCTATTCCGTTAGATCTCCAAGGGATCATTGATAAGCATTCCAAAGTATTTGAAGATATTCCCAAATGTATTCCACCCACTCGAAATCATGATCATGCTATTCACCTAATTCCTAGGAGTGTTCCTCCTAACATCAGGCCTTGCATATACCATTATTCCCAGAAGAGTGAAATTGAGCATATGGTTGAAAAAATGTTAGAGGCTGGCATTATTAGACCTAGCCAAAGTTCTTACTCTGCACCGGTGATATTGGTATTCAAGAAATATGGTCCATGGCATATGTGTCCAAATTATAGAGAACTCAATAAGATCACTATTAAAGATAAGTTTCCATTCCTGTCATTGATGAATTGTTATATGAAGTACATGGAAAAATATATTTCACAAACTTGGATCTTCGTTCAGGGTATCATCATATTAGAATGAAGGAAGAAGATATCCCAAAAACAACATTTTGAACTCATGAAGGCAATTATGAATTTTTGGTCATGCCTTTTGTCCTTACAAATGCACCTTCCACATTCCAAGGGTTGATGAATTCCATTTTCAAGCCCTTCCTTCAAAAATTTGTGTTAGTATTTTTTGATGATATACTAATCTATAGCAAGTCTTGGAAGGATCATGTGTGACATGTTGACAAGGTGATACAACTACTAAAGGAGAAAAAACTATATTCCAAACCATCCAAATGTTTCATTGGGGTGAAGGAGGTAGAGTATTTGGGTCATATTGCATCTCATGAAGGTGTCAAGGTAGACCCTAACAAGATTAATGCCATGATGGACTGTCCGATTCCCAAAACATTGAATAATCTTAGAGGATTTTTGGGTTTGACAGATTACTACCACAATTTTGTTCGAAACTATGGAAGAATAGCAACACCTTTAATGACATTAACTAAGAAGGATGCATTTTCATGGAATAAAGAGGCAACTCAATCTTTTGAACAACTTAAAGAGGCGATGTGCAAAGCTCCTATATTGACCACACCAGAATTCACAAAAACCTTTATTATGGAATGTGATGCCTCAGGAAATGGCATTGGTGTTGTTATAATGCAATAATAAAGGCCCCTTGATTTTGAAAGTCAGCTACTCAAGGGAAAGGACTTACACAAACTTATTTATGAGAAGGAAATGATGTAAATACTACATGCATTGAACAAATGGTTCCCTTACCTAATAGGTATGAACTTCAAGGTCAAAAAAGATCATGATAGTCTTAAATACTTCCTGGAACAAAGACTATATTCAAAAGAACAACAAAAATGGGTCACCAAGATATTGGGTTATCATTTTGAAATCATCATTAAAAAAGGGAAGAAAAATGTTGTGGCAGATGCACTCTCAATAAAGGATCAAGATGTTGAGGCCTTTCTCTGTACTATCTTGATCATCCAACCTGATTGGATAATAGAAGTGAGGGATGAATGGAAGAAAGACGAAAAAGTGTGGACTCTCATTCAAATTTTTCAGTAGGATTCCAGTGCATCAAATACATTTACATGGAAAAATGATTCACTATGGTACAAAGATCGCTTATATTTATGTAAGAAATCCCAACTCAAACAAAAGGTAATATTGGAATTGCACACCTCTTCGGTAGGAGGGCACTCGAGATTTGTGAAAACCTACCATAGGGTCAAGAAGGAATTTTTTTGGGATGGCCTTAAAACTGATGTTCAAAGGTTTGTGGCAGAATTTTTAGTTTTCCAACAAAATAAGGTGGAAAAAATTAAGACCCCGGGTCTTTTACAACCATTAGCCATCCCAAGTTAGTGTTGGGAGGCAGTTTTCATGAATTTCATCACAGTTTTACCGAATTCTGAAGGAAAGAGTGTCATCATGGTGATTATTGATAGAATGACCAAGTACACACACATTTTTGCACTCTCTCATCCCTTCAAAGACAGTACAGTTGCCACCGCATTCATGGAGAAAGTTCAAAAGCTACATGGAAGCCCAAAGATTATTGTAAGTGACAGAGATCCCATCTTCACTGCACATTTTTGGACAGAATTATTTTCTTGTTTGGGTACTTAATTGGCTCATAGCGCATCCTATCTTCCTCGATCTGATGGACAAACTTAGATAGTGAAAAAATGTCTGGAAGGCTACTTTCGTTGCTTTGTCTCTAATAAAAAAACACAATAGTTCAAATGGTTACCCTTGGAAGAATGGTAGTATAACACTTCATTTCATACTGCAACAAAAATGACACCATTTATGGAACTCTATGGATACCACCCTCCTTCCATCACTTCTTCTCTAAAATAAAAATCTAAGGTTCAAGCAGTGGAAGATCACATCGAGCATCAACAACAATTTCTCCAAATATTAAAGGACAACCTGACCATGGCACAAAATCACATGAAACAACAAGCAAATCAACATTGTAGTGAAAGAAGTTTTGAAGTAGGGGATTGGGTGTTTTTAAGAATAGAACCATAGAAATAGATGTCCCACAAGAAGGCCAAGAAGGATAATAAATTATCACCAAAGTACTATGGCCCTTATAAGGTGTTGCAAAAGATTGGTACTATGGCATACAAATTGGAGTTGCGTACATGTTCACGAGTACACCCAGTTTTCCATGTTTCATGCTTAAAGAAGGTTATAGGTGAAAATATCCCAGTTCAAACTATATTTCCAAAACTTGACGAGGAGGGGAAAATAATATTGGATCTTGAATCTATCACTGACACAAGAATTCACCAGCTGAGGAATAGATCCATTTCAGAGTATCTCATTAAGTGGAGGAAACTACCTACTAAAGATTCCACTTGGGAAGATGAGTCTTTTATACATAAGCATCAAGAATTACTAAAGTGTTGCAGACAACACTTTTCTAAAGGGGAGGGTCATGTTAATCCATACATAGTAGCACATTACCCCTTAATTGGGGAATATTACATTAGTAATGTTATTTTATTTATGTCGTATTGGGTCCATTAGTTGTAATTGTACCTCCTAGTCTCCTATATATACCAAGGAAACCTTTTCATTTGGAATCATATTGTATTTGAAAATTTATGTGGTGTCTATGGAGGTTGCCCCCTTTTCAAGGCGTTGAGTACTTATTCTCAGGTTCTTTTTATGCTATTTTGATATTTGGTTATTACTATACATAGTGATGTGTCTGGGACTGTATCAATCCCTTCACTTGGTGGATCCTTGTATTATGTCTCCTTAATAGATGATTTTTCCAAGAACACGTGGATATATTTCGTGAGGAAGAAATCATAGGTTTTTGATAAATTCAAAGAGTTTAAATATCTTATGGAAAACTAGACAAATAAGAATATTAAGGTGTTAAGAAATGACAATGGTGATAAATTATGTCGAAAGGAATTTGTGTAGTTCTGCAAGAAATGTGACATAGAATCCCAAAATACCACACCATATACCCCACAATAAAATGGATTTGTTGATTGAATGAATAAGACATTGATGGAAAAGGCAAGGAGCATGCTCAATCTTGTAGAGATTGCACAAGAGTTCTAGGAAAATGTAGTAGACACATAAAAGTTTTTGGTAAATAGGTATCCTTCATTACTGATTGTCAACTTGACTCCACATGAGCTATGGTTTGGTAAGAATACTTTGCTTTCACATCTCAAATTATTTGGCTATGATGCATTTGTGCATGTTTCCAAATAAAATAGGAGAAACCTAGACAAGAAGGAAGTAAAGTGTATTTCCATTGGGTACAAGGATGGAATGAAAGGATATTGTATCAAGGAAAAAAATGGTAAATTGTGATGTGGTATTTTAGGTAAGTTATAGGAACTTCCAAGTCTAAATAGGGTCAAATAGAGAAATATCTATACAAGGTGAGGTTTGAACTAAGGAATGAAGAAGATGGTTCAGATGAGTCAACTTAATCATATGAAGAGGTGGAACAATCAACTCTAATTGTAAGGAGATTTGAATGAGTAAGATAACAAGTTGAAAGGTATATCCCACTGAATTTTTTTTTTGCATTTGAGTTATCTACCACTGAAAAAGAGCCCAAGTCAGTCACGAAGGTAGTTGACTTGACAAAGGGTAAACTAGGAAGGACACCATGGTCAAAGAAATCAAATCCTTTTACAAGAATGAGACATGGTATTTAGTTGAATTAACTAATGGAAGGAAACCTATTGGTAGCAAGTGGGTGTTCAAGATAAAACTTAACATAGCAGGTAAATTTGATACATCAAATCTCAAGTGGTAGAAAATGGATATTCCAAAGTCAAAGGATCTAACTTTAGTGAGATATTTTACCTTATTGTAAAATTAACTTCCATTAGAGTACTAATGTCTCTAGTTGTAGCATTTGATCTTGGGATAGAGAAAATGGATGTGTAGACAATGTTCCTACATGGGTACCTAGAAGAATAAATCTACATGAAATAACCTGAAGGATTTGCATTAAAGGGAAATACATAGCTAGTGTGCAAGTTGAAAAGGTCCCTTTATGGTATAAATCAATCAATAAGGATTTGGTACCAAAAATTTGATAACTACATTCTTTATTTGGGATTTGTGATAAGAAAGGTTGATCACTATGTATATTCCAAGGAAGAAGGTGGGTATTTCATATATGTAGCATTATATGGCAATGAAATGTTGTTGGTTAGAAACAACATGGATGCAATAAAGAAGGTGAAGAATAAGATATCCTCCAAGTTCTACATGAAGGATCTTAGTGTGATGAAATTCATTATGAGAATTGATATCAAGAGAGATTGGGTAGTTAGAAAGATTTGGTTGAACCAAAGGATGTACATTGAAACAATTTTGAAGTGTTTTAACATGGAGGATTGTAAACTAGTCAAGGTGTCAATTCCTATGGGAGAAAAAATAACTATTGAATAGTGTCCAAAGACACATGAAGAGGTGAAAGACATGGAACATGTTCCCCATGAAAGTGTTGTTGGTAGTATGATGTATGCGTTGTTATTCACTTGACAATACATTTCTCATGTAGTAGGAGTATTGCAAAGATACATGTTGACACTTTGGAAAGAGCACTAGACAACTATAAAGAGAGTGTTTAGTATTTGTGTGTTGTTGGAGCATGCACGTGGATAGGATCAAGACCCCGGGTTCAAATTAAATTGTCCAAAAAATCCCTAAAGATACCGGCCCTTTTGACATCACTTGTGAGTAGGCGAAGTCTCACCCGAGGTATCTTTATGGGGACTGCGGGAACCAATATTATTCATCGATGAGGGAAATAAGGGAGGAGTTCTCTGTCATACCTACAAGACTCTTTCATGCACTAGATCCTAGTTAATCTGTCCTAATTACTTACTTATTCATGCATGTAAGTCTATATTCTCAACATTTAATAGTTAACTATAGAATTAACGTTACTACGCAAGAATAATTCAACATTATTAGTAGAGATAAGTACTCATTTGTAGTAAAAGAAGCAATTAAAATAATACAGACATGAATTAACATATTACAAACATGAATAACCATTCCAAAACATAATTCGACACAAAGTTACTGTGGTTCACCCCTTCCTGGGCTATGTTCACAAAATATTTTATTCTTGATTATATTTAAGGAATTCAACTTGTGCTCTGCACTACAATAGGTGTTCAATATGTATCTCTCTGCTTACATTCATAGATTCTTTACACAAAACGTCCTACAATTACAACAGTTCCTCATAACTCTTCAGGTTCTTCAGCTTCGCCTCTACTCTTTGTTGTCACTTCCAACTCTTTCTCCTTCTAGAATCTCCTTCAATTATTAACTTTCTTCCTTTTTACCTCAAGTTTCCTTGCCATATCATAATGAGTTGGCTACCACTCATGCTCAGCTGTTGAAAAATCATTCTGAATTGGATACATATCATGCTCGCCTGGTTTTCCTAGATTTTACGGGACTTTGTTCCTTCCTGTTCCCCATATTCTTCTCTTTTTTCTCTCTTCATTCTTGATCTTCTTGATCCTGTGAATTTTCTCTATGTGTCATTTATTCTCATTGTTCTCTATCCAACCTGTCTTCCCAACAGGCCCCCAACACTTACATGTGGCTCATCCCGATCCACTTTGGCCTGTTTTGTCGTTCTCTTCCAAGCCTCTATGAATTTATGTAGGCTCTCTTTTGTTGTATGTACTTATACTATGACTTCGACTTCATTCACAATTTCCTTCATTCTATGTGCTATCAATCTATTTAATTTGGCCTAAGTTTCTTGCGCTACTAATGTTTTTCCGGTTTGCGCAATAGCTAGTTCCTCTAGTACCATGAGCTCCTTGTCTTGTCAGGGTCACAACTCCTATGTGACCTTTTGATGCTCTTCCTTCATCTGTTCCACTTCAATATGTAGTTTCATGTTAGCCAGTAGTGTTTTCATTATTTCAATTGGTGGGAGGGTATTTCCGCATTCAGTGGATTGAATCACTTGTTCCTACACAACCCTTATTTGCTCATCTAGTATTTGTAGCTATGGGGTGTTCGTCATCTCTGTCGAAATGCACGTGCCTTTTTCACATATCTTTATAAACTCTTGTTCTATATTTTGATCTTCACCACCATTGTCTATGTAGTCCCTTCCCTTTGCACTCTTTCTTCTGGTGGTGTCCATGGTGTTGTGGTCACTTCCAATGCTGTGATATTCTTTTGAAGGCCTTGGATAGCCTTGCTAATATTTCCTACTTTTTCTTCTATTGTGGCATCTACCACCATTGGTACTTCTAGTACTTATTTATATAACTATTGTATGATTGCTTGAACTTTATACGCCAATTGATTGGCTTCCTCCTTTTCCTCTTTACCTCTATTGCATTCTTTTCTTGCTCAGATTTCTCGGACTTGTCTTATGCTTCAAGATTTCCTTGTGTGGCTTTCTTGGACTTCTCTTCTACTTCAAGATTCCCCCTCTTATCCTGCTCTTCCTCATTGTTTACTTTTATTTCTTCCTTTTCTTGAAGGTCTACTCATTGTTCTACTACACACTTTTCTTGTAGTGCAATGTTGTATCGTCTCTGCAATTCTTCCTTATCGGCCTCCACCTTTGATATTTTTGTGTCTGCAGTATCTACGCGAAGGCGTAATTCCTGTTTCATCCTTGTATGTAAGCTTTGTAACACTTCAGTACTCATCTGGGATATAAAATTCCATTTGACTTAGTCTCTGTAACTTCTTTTAACTTCCGGGGTTGGGTATCCCGACTATCCCTATTGGAACTTTGATCACTCTGTGTGGTGTTATCGCCTGAACCAACCCGTAGTTTGAGTGACTTCTATCATATTTTTTTCCTTATTCCTAGTCCTTGCATAGATGTTAATTGCATTGTCTCTAGGATCTTTGGATTACCACTAGTTTTTCCTGTATTACTTCCTATTTCTTGGTCAATCCCTCGACTACCTCTTCTTATGATCTGTGTTGCATCCTACTTCTTGCTATGTCCATCCTCTTCTCAAGTACTACCATTTGATCCTACATTTCCTTGTGGTGTGCTTCTTGCTTCTTAGCTGCTTTCTCCCAAATCACCTCTGCAATATCTTCCATTTGTTGGAAAATTATTTCCATGTCTCCTTCGGTTAATATGTAGAACAAAGGTTGTGGTCTTTGTGCCTTAGTTTTCTTGTGCGCTCTCCCTTCTTGTGTTTCTATTGTGTCCTTTATGTTCGTTCTTTTCTAGGGGGCTATTGATGTATCACATGTGGCCCCTGTTCATTTTGGTTGATATTTTCCTTGTGTATCCCCTAGATCTTTGGAACTATTGTATCATTCCTCCTCTTTGTCTGATGGGTCTTCCCTATATTTTGGGTTCGTTCTCTCCTACTCTAAGGTATGACCCTGGCCATGGGAACCCTTTTTCCTCTCCTTATACCATTCTGTAAGTTTTGGGCCCACTTTATTTTATATCACCCTGTATCTCATCTGCGTCCATTGTTGTGTTGGGTCCTTTGTAACTTATACATACATATGGTGCATTTCGACTCTAAACCACACAAGGCCTTCCTATCCTGCCATTGTTTCTACTAGAATGGGTAGTGTGTTTGTCACTGTCCGTGTGATATAGTCTAAGTAGGTAAAGAATACATTGTTTGTCTTGATTTGTGTCCTCTTCAGTGTTGTGTGCCATAATTTGTTATACCTGCGAGCTAAGGTGTGATTTCCTGATGTGCACATGGATTGGTAATATGTTGTTTCTCACCATATGACTATGGAAACCTGTATTAACAACCATGCATAATGGAACTTGGTTCCCCTTTCCCAGGCCTCTGTGCAATCTTGTAAAATCTAGTTCCTAAGAAAATTGGCCCAGTTCATCTAGATCGCTTCTACACATTTATTCATGGCGAAAATTACTGCAACCGATACTTCATCTCTACAACATTTGTGCATAATTTTTCATGCCAGTACCTATGTTGCAAAACTTACCCTTTTATTATTGATGTGCTGGAAATCCATTTCCCTCTTTCCCCGTACTGTGTTGAATTTTTCTTTCATTGCCTTTGAAAGTGCTCGTTCTCTCGCCTTGGTGAATAACGCGCCTGGATCTTCCCTTGTTTGGGGTAGTCCTGTAATTTTTTCAATCAACATGGTGGTAATATCTACCGAGTTTTCAATCTATAGTTTACCATCATGAGCACAACTGAGAAACATTTCCACACATGCATTGATTTCTCTACTTTGCCTGAAATGGGGAATGTCTAGCATGTTCAGTATTCCTGCCTTGTCGAGCCCCGACTCCCATTCCTATGGATATAGTACAATTTCTCCTCTTTTTTTCACTGTAGTGGCGCATAAGTATTGGTCCCTTGAAAACTCTAGGAACTTTTGTGAAAATGTAATGTCATGAGCCATATACTTTAGGTTGGAATTTTTTCCCAGTAACTCTTCATCCCTACTCACTCCATTCAGGAGTGGAGCCTCTAGCAATGGATTCTTAAAATTGAATTGAAGTTGGACCTGTGGTGCATTGCTCTTTCATGGTGGTAGGTAATTTCTAGAAATTTTTTCCTGTTGATTAAGGTTGGTTGTCATTGATGTCAACCCTTGAAGAAAGTCTGGTTGCAAATTTGGGTAGCACAAAGGTCTGGGTAATGGACCCAAGTCTGTTTGATGTAAAGATGAATCATTATTGTCTTGTCATGGTTGATAAGAAGTAAAAATTGATGATCTGCAAAGTGGTACCCTTATGGTGAAATCCCTCACAGGAAGATGCTTTGCAGATTGAGTTATCCTAGAAGTATAGTTAGAGAAACCATGCTTAATTATGGAATAATGAGATTAAGGTAAGTGAATTTGTCAGTGAAACTATCCTAGATGGATAGTGTTTGTCATTCCATTCCTGGTGGTATTGAAACATTACTTAACTCCTCACGGTTAGAGAGTTATGTCCATGTGAAGTTGGAGGACCCTCATGAGTCATATAGAAGACCCTAAAAATCAAAGTGTTTGCAAAAGAAATTATTTAAATAATAAATTAAATGAAGAACTCCCAAAAATAAGGAAAAATTAATGCTACATGAAAGTATAAATAAGAGACAAATCTCTCTCATTTAATCATACTTAAACATATTGAATATCATTTGTTGTGTGAGGCTTATTGCAAGTACTCATTGATACATATGAAGTTGTGAATGTCTGAGGTAGTACAAAGGGTTGATGCAAAATTCTTGGAATTACAACGAATACTAAAAAAACATATTTTATGAGATGTATGTGGTTTGACAGTGTATTAGTGTGCATACATACTAAGGCATACATGGGCTGGCAATGTATTAGGGTGCGTACATGTTGAAAAGCCATGGAAACTTGAGAAGATGTTTCTGCAGAGGCTCTAGATTCTGAGATCAAGCTCCCAAGAAGGTCTACGGTGCTCAGATACATCATATCTATCCATTAGTTCAAAATGTATGTCTTATTTCTATGAATAGTTAGATTTTGATGTATGCATGAGAAATAGTTATGGAGACTTGAGGATTCTCCATAAAGAGACTAGTGGATGCATGGGATCTTCTACATAAGTCAGATATACAGAAATACAATGCTGGTATATTTATCATTGATACTTCTTGTTGAGGCACATCATGTATTTCTTGGCATATGTCTAAGGTTTTGTGGTACATGGTTGAGAGATTATGTTTGTGAAGTGGTTGATGTATTGAGAGGATGAATATCAGAAAGGGTTTGATGACCAGATCATTTGAGGGTTATTATACTTGTTCATGATTACACACAACTATATGGCACCTGACTAGAGAGGGATATATATTCTTTGGGTAAAGGTTATGTATGAGGATGCATGTACAGGGTACAGTTACAGTCTAGATGCACTGACAGGTTATAGATCTATGTGAAAAAGTTGCGGAGCGTCATAAGTTTTCAAGAGAAATAAAACCCTAGTTTTTAGAAGGCATACACAGGATGCATAATAGTTTGATTGCATACATACGTGGGGTGCATAAGAGATAGGGCACCTACATACATGTGCTGCAACACTACAGGTCGCGTGCCTACTATATTTTTGTTGATACATGTTCAGTTCATGTACAAATTGATTATAGGGAAGTTATATAGGTTGGATGCAGGTCAATGGTATAGGTTGATACAATTGTACATTGGTATATCTCACAGTGATAGTGTGACATTTGGTTTCCTTATTCTACTTCTACTTTAGGGTGATTGGATGGGGCAAGGACAGATGGTTTTATCCACCTTCCAAATGTAGTCGAAGAACTTAGGGGGTTGTAGCCTCCTTCTAGTTGTATCCATAGAATTGTGGAGTTGTAGCTTCCCTCATGTTGTAGCCTAAGAAACTAGGGGTTTGGAGCCTCCTTCCAGTTGCAGCTGGAAAAAAAAGGAAGTTGGTGCTTCCAATGAATGTAATTCTTCAAGACATATAAGAAAAATAATGCTATGTTTTTCGCCTGCTTTGGGTTTCCACATAAAACACTAGTGTAATGTGTATGCGTATGATTGTTAATTTGTTCATTGTTTATTTAATCTACAGTTATTGGATGATAATTCTGCATTGACATAACACTTGGATTATATGGTTAAAAAGGATTAGATTTATTTATTACCAATTCACCCTTCTCTCAGTAATCCACCAATTTGTATCAAAGCAGGTTCCTTCAGAAATCAGTTTAACCACTAAAAGGTAGATCATGGAGAGAAAAAACTTGTATAAAAATGGAATACCACATTTTGATGGACAGAAGTATGCATTTTGGATCATAAGGATGAAGACATATATACAGGCACAAGGATTTGAAATTTGGCAATCAATTGTAGATGGATACACAGTACCGACAGTTCCGCCAACAAATGACAAAGCAATGAAACTTGGTCATAATAATTCCAAAGCCACAAATGCACTTCTGAATGGTCTTGGTGAAACAATATTCACCAAAGTTGCACATTGTAAATTTGCTAAAGATATTTGGGACAAACTTTGAAATATATATGAAGAAGATTCAAAAGTCAAAGCAACAAAGATTCAAACTTATAGAGGTTAGTTCAAACAACTAAAGATGAATAAGGATGAGAATATTGCAGCTTACTTCTTACGAGTCGATGAAACATTAAATGAAATCATGTGATTGGGAGAAAAAATCAAAGAATCGGTAATTGTTCAAAAGGTACTAAGATCTTTTCCTATGAGATTTGACCCTAAGATATTAGCACTGGAAGAAAGAGCAGATCTAAACTCAATAATCATGGATGAACTACATGGAATCTTCACAACATATGAAATGATAACTAAACAGGAAAATCCAGATGTAAAAGAAGAAGCCTTCAAAGCATCCAAAATATCAAAGCAAACGGGAAAAAAATGAGAAAAAGAACATAGCAACAATAGTGACATCTCGGAAGATGATGAAGAAGTGGCCAACTTTGTCAGAAGACTGAACAAGGGAACCGACGGTAGGTATAGAGGTAAGCTTCCTTTAATTTGTTTTAATTGTGATGGTATTGGTAATTTTTCTAACAAATGTCCTCATAATAAAAAGATAAATGATGAAGGTGACTCAAAAATCAAACAAACATATAAAGGAAAAAGAACCACAAAGAAAGTTTTCAAGAAAATCTTATGCACCAAAGAGGACATCTCATCATCACATGAAGATGAAGTCAATGACATTGAGACAAAAAGAGTTCTATTCATGGTAGTAGAAGACTCCGATAAAGAAGTCTTTGAAGTATAATATGAATAATTCAAAGAATAAATTGAAGAGGTGGAATTTGACTACCAAGATGAATTGATGAGTGCCATAGAAGTTATCAGAAGAGAAAAGAGGAAAAACAAGAAGCTAAAAGCAGAACTAGACAAGAAAGAAGACACTCATGAATTAGAACAAATGATCACAAATTTGAAGGTTCAAATTGAAGAAGATAAAATAATTGAAGAAGAACTCAAAGAACAACTAGAAGGAAGAGATAGGATCATTGAAAATTTGGAAGCGGGAATTGTTACATTAAGAAAGGATATTAAAAAAAAAAATATGAGGAACAACTCAAAAGTTTTGAATGACATTATCAGCAGTCAAAGGCCTAATCATGTGAAGTCCAGACTTGATACAATCAGAAAGAAAATGGATCAAGCTCCAAAACAACAGAACAAGAAAGATATCGAAAAATCTATGAAAAAACAATCAAAGGGGATAAGAAGCTCTATAGACAAAATTACAGGGACACTCCTCCACAAAGAAGATTCAGATTTCAAAATCAATGATTGAAAGAAATAGATAGGTCTCAAGAAGAATAAGGATTTATAAGAGATCCTCCTTTCAAAAGATATTCAATTCCCAACTATCAAACTATATTTTTTGGTTTATGTTATGCATGTAATAATTTTGGACATAAAGTTGTAAATTGCAGAGGTAACAACAGGAACATAAAAAACCTTGAAAGTCATACACAAAAGGGTTATCCAACAAGGCCTATTGAAACATAGAGAAGAAGTTACAAGAAGTGGAATGCTACAAGTGTAACAACTTTGGACACATGTCTAAAGATTTCACAATGACAATCCCTCCTAGAGAACCACAACAGGACAACAAAAATCACAGACATGAACCTCAGAAAAGGAGATGGATAAGAAAGCAGAATCAATACAATAATAAAGAATGCACACTCTCTCTACAAGATAAGTAGAAGAAACGTGGTTGGCATGTTGACAGTGGATGTTCAAAACACATGACAGGAAATAGAGATAGGTTTCTTACATTAATAAAGGAAAGAGATGGATCAGTCTCTTTCGTAAATGACAATTCAACTAAAATCATTGGAAAAGGCACAATCGGAATTGGGAATAAGAATACAAAGGAAAAAAATGTTCTACTAGTAGAATATATGAAACATAATATTCTAAGTGTGAGTCAAGTGTGTGACCAATATCATAAAGTTACTTTCGATTCACAAAAGTGTGAGATAAGAAAAGAAGGTTCAGGAAAATTGATTACTACAATTGCGAGAACTTCAAGCAACATATATATGTTAAGGGAAATTGGAAATGAAAAGTGTTGTCTAGGAAAGGAATATGAGAGGTGGCTATGGAACAAAAGAATGGGTCACATACATTTTGATAACCTTTTCAAAGTCATAAAAAGAGAAGCAGTCAGAAAAATGCCCCAGATCACGAAACCAACCAACACTTTATGCAAGCATTGTCAACAAGGAAAGAAAACAAAGACCAGGTTCAAATCAAAGTAATATTCAATGATAAGACCATTGGAAATTGTGCATACTGATCTAGTTGGAACAACTAAAACAAAGGGATTAAAAGGTGAGAAATATTTTATGTTATTAGTTGATGATTATATAAGAATGACTGTAGTTTACTTTCTCAAGAATAAGTCAGAAGCTTTTGAAAACTTCAATATCTACAAGGAAATGGTTGAAAGTGAAATAGATTCAAAAATCAAATGCTTGAGATCTGATAATGGAGGAGAGTGCACTTCGAAATAATTTATGGACTACTACAACATTCATGGAATAAAAAGACAATTCTCCATGGCTAGGACACCTCAACAGAATGGAGTTGTTGAAAGAAAGAACAAAACAATACAGGAAATGGCTTGAACAATGCTAATGGATTCCAAATTGATAGATATATTTTGGACATAGGCAATGCATACAACATTTCACATTCAAAATAGAGTAATGCTCAAAAACAACACTGACAAAACTCCCTACGAGCTATGGAAATGAAGACCAACAAATGTGAAGCACTTCATAGTTTTTGGAAGCAAATGTTACATCAAAAGAGAAGATGGCAGAATGGGAAAGTTTGACTCTCATGTGGATAAAGGAGTACTTGTTGGTTACTCAAGTACAAGGAAAGAATACAAGTGTTACAACTTGAGATTGAACAAAGTTGTGGAAACCATCAATGTAACAATTAAGAAACAAGTAGACAAGAATTAAAGGAAGAAGAAAATGAATCAATGGAACAACTTTATGAAGAAGAAATAGAAGTTGAAAAAGAAGGGGAAGATGAAGAGGATTTGATAGAAGCAAAAGAGAAAGTTCAGCAAGTGCCTCCAAAAACACCTAGCAGATGATTGCAAACCAGTTGCAATTTGAGAAAAAGATGATGATTCAAAGTCTACAGATCAAAGGCAATATAGGTCAATGATTGGTAGCCTACTATATGTGACAATATCCAAACTAGATGTAATGCAGGCAGTTGGACAGGTGGCATGATTTCAAGAAACACCAAAGGAATCACATGTATTATAAGTGATGAGTATTTTCAGATATCTCAAAGGAACAAAAGAGTTTGGATTATGGTATCCAAAAGGAAAGGATCTATCACTTATTGCCTACACAGATGTAGATTGGGCGGGTTGTATTGATGACTGACAAAGAACCAATGTATCAACGTTCTACTTGGGTGAGTGTTTAGTATCATGGCTAAGCAAGAAACAATCATCAATATCTTTATCTACAGCCGAGGCAGAGCATATTGTAGAAACAACATGTTGTACACATGTTCTTTTGATGAAACAAACTCTAACAGATATATAAGTTGAGTATGATGATCCCATTCCAATATATTGTGATAATACAAGGTCCATCAGTATCTCAAAGAACCCTGTGATGTAGTCCAAGCTGAAGCACATTTCAATCAAGTATCACTTTCTACGGGAACAGGTTGTAGAAAAGAACACCAGAGTTGAGTATGTGGGCACAAAAGAACAAGTGGAATACGTCTTTACAAAACCACTTCCACGGGAAGCCTTTGAGTATATTTGCGAGAGACTCAGAGTTATTTCTATTCCAAAATGAATTGTTTTGAATTATTATCTTATATGTCTTAGATGTACATGAGGAAGCACCATAAAGAGGAAATTTTAGTTAGTGGGAGCAACCCTTGATGGAAAGATACATTTTCCATTGATGACAAAGGGGGAGATATTTATCAGATGTAGAGGACAGAGGCATGATTCCAGGGGGATCAATGGTCACATAGATGAAGAGGACAGAGGCATGGTTGTAGGGGGAGCATGAGTGATATGAATTGAGTATTGCATGACATGATTTCAATATTGCATCAGAGTGTTTCCATCAATGCCAAAGGGGGATATTGTTGATTAAGGTTGGTTGTCATTGATGTCAACCCTTGAAGAAACTCTGGTATAAAATTTCGGTAGCACAAAGGTTTGGGGAATGGACCTAAGTCTGTTTGATGTAAAGATGACTCATTATTGTCTTGTCGTGGTTGATAAGAAGTACAAATGGATGAACTCCAAAGTGGTTCCCTTATGGTGAAATCCCTCATAGGAAGATGCTTTGTGGATTGAGTTATCCTAGAAGTATGGTTAGAGAACCCATGCTTAATTATGAAATAATGAGATTAAGGACTATGAATTTGTCAATGAAACTATCCTATATGGATAGTGCTTGTCATGTCATTTTCGGTGGTATGTGGAACGTCAGATAACTCCTGACTTTTAGAGAGTTATAGCCATGTGAAGTTGGAGGACCCTCATGAGTCATATAGAAGCCCCTAAAATTCAAAGTGTTTGAAAAATAAATTATTTAAATAATAAAGTAAATGGAGAAGTCCCAAAAATAAGGAAAATGTAATGGTACATGAAAGTATAAATAAGAGGCAAAGCTCTCTCATTTAATCACACTTGAAAATATTGAAAATATTTTGTTGTGTGAGGCTTATTGCAAGTACTCATTGATACATCTGAATTTGAAAAAGTATGAGATAATACGAAGGGTTCACAGAGAAATTCTCGGAATTACAATGAATACTAAAAAAACCCTGTTTTATGAGGCGTACGTGGGCTGACAGTGTATTAGGGTGCATACATATTGAGGCGTACATGGGATGGAAGTGTATTAGGGTGAGTACATGTTGAAAAGCCATGGAAAATTGAAAATATGAATATGCAGAGGTTCTATATTCTGAGATCAAGCTCCCAGGAAGGTCTATAGTGCTCAGATACATCATATCTATCCATTAGTTCAAAAGGTATTTCTTATTTCTATGAATAGTTCGATTTTGATATATGCATGAGAAATGGTTATGGAGACTTGAGGATTCTCCCTAGAGGGACTAGTGGTTGCATGGGATCTTCTGCATAAGTCAGATCTATAGAAATACAATGTTGGTATATTTATTATTGATACTTCTTGTTGAGGCACATCTTGCATTTATTGGAATATGTCTAAGGGTTTGTGGTACATGGTTGAGAGATTATATTTTTGAAGTGGTTGATGTATTGAGAGGTTGAATATCAGAAAGTGTTTGATGACTAGATCATGTGAGGGTTATTACACTTGTTCATGATTACACACACCTATATGGCACATGAATAGAGAGAGATGTATATGATTTGGGTAAAGGTTATGTATGAGGATGAATGTACAGGGTACAGTTACAGTATGGATACAGTGACAGGTTATATATCTATGTGAAAAAGTTACAGAGAGTCAGAAGTTTTCAAGAGAAAGAAAACCCTAGTTTTCAGAAGGCATACGCAGGTTGCATAACAGTTTGATCATGTACATACGCAGGCTGCATAACAGATAGGGCATATACATATGCATGTTGCAACACTACATGTTGCGTACCTATTGTATTTTGTCTATACATGTTTAATTTAGGTACAAATTGATTATAGGTAAGTTGTATAGGTTGGATGCAGGTCAGTGGTACAAGTTGATACAGTTGTACAGTGATATATCTCATAGTGATAGTGTGACAATGGTTTCATTATTCTACTTCTACTTCAGGGTGGTTGGACGGGGAAAGGACATGAGGTTTTACCCACCTTTTGGTTGTATCCAGAGAACTTAGGGGGTTGTAGCCTACTTCTAGTTGTAGCCAGAGAATTGGGGAGTTGGATATTCCCTCAAGCTATAGCCAGATAAACTAGGGGGTTGGAGCCTCCTTCCAGTTGCAGTTGGAAAACCAAGGAAGTTGGTGCTTCCAATGAATGTAATTCTTCAAGAAATATAAGAAAAAGAATTCCATGGTTTTCTCCCTCTTTGGGTTTACACGTAAAACATTGATGTACTATGTATGTGTATGATTGTTCATTTGTTCATTTCTTATTTACTCTATAGTTGTTGGATGATAATGCTAAATTGACATAACACTTGGATTATATGGTTAAAATGGATTAAATTTCTCTATTATTGAATCACCTCCCCTCTCAGTAATCCAACAGTCGAGCCCCGACTCCCATTCCTATCGATCTAGTACAATTTTTCCTTTTTCTTGGAATGTCATGGCGCATAAGTATTGGTCCCTTGCAAACTCTAGGAACTTTTGTGCATATGTAATTTCGTGATCCATATACTTTAGGATGGAATTTTTTCCCAGTAACTCTTCATCCCTACTCACGCCAGTTAGGACTGGAGCCTCCGGTAGTGAATACTTCACATTGACTTGAATTTGGACCTATGGTGCATCACTCTTTCATGGTGGTAGGTAATTTTTATAGTTTTTTTCCTGTGGTCCTGGAGTCGGAACTTCGAATACTTCTTCAACCTCTGGTATTTCCATTGGTTTCTTTGCTTGTTTCCTTGCTTCTACCAATGACCCTCCCAGTTTTGGTGGTTTTGTTCCTTCTCTATGACCAGTTCTAGGCTTTGTGCGGTCCCTCCTCATGGTCACCTATTGTTCAAATTTGGTTATCTTATCTCTTTTAGCCTCATCATTCTAATTCACTTCTCTCTCTACTCTTGATTTCTTGTAACAATAGCGGCCCTTCCTTCACTTAATGTGGTTATTTATTCCTTAGTTCCAGCTGAGCGTTTCTCATATAGTCTTAATTGTTGTCCCATATCCACCATTGGTATGCCATATGATTGTATTAATGCAGTTTCTATTATCAAATATGTCCCAAAATCCCGCCTCATCCTGCTAATCTGTCTTGATTTTCAGTTGTTGTTTCCATTTGTGGCCCGACTATAGCTTTATGAATTCTCATTACTACTAACCATCATTGTTTTCCTATTTATCTTCTTAATGTTCTTGCCTACACTAGACTATGCAAAATATTATTCCGTCACTCATCCTCTAAGATAATCTTAGTACCTAATCCTCTAATCCCTTCTTCCACTCAAACATATATCCTCTTTGGCATTCTCCCGATGTCCCTACTCCATGTTTCCTCGTTAATTTTCTAATAGATCCTCCCCTTGGTCATGCACAACTTCCTGACCTCCTTACCATCCTTTGAGGTTGTTTTCCTAAAAGTGCATCCCTGGAGGAACTTGTGACAATTGATGTTATATGATTCTATGATTTCTTCCACACACTAGGTTTACTTGATTTATACCTTACCACTGGGCCTTCCTTCTATCATTCTCTCTACTCCTATTCATCTTTGGTCATCTTATAATGTGTATGAAGATATTGGTTTCTTTGTGTCCATTTCCCCTAGCATTGTCTTCTCATTCATTGAGATTTTTTTCTTGATAGATGCACCATGTATGAACCTTCACTTGATACTTATGCTCATTTGATGCATGGTTTCCTGACTATTCATGATGCCATATCTCTCTGCCACATTTTTTTGTTACCACATTCACTCTGAGTGGGTAATCTCTTATCATTCTCGTGTCTCAACGAATGGTGGCCCCTCTAGTGAATTCACCCCTTTATAATAGCTTCTAGTTGTAGTCGTGGCCTTCACATGCTAATCTGCATGCTTATCATGTTTTACTCCTCGCACAGGTGTTACACATTATTTTTGTCATCTTAGTGATCCATTGACAATATGTGTGGATGTTCCCAAAGGATACTTATTCTCATTTGGTGCATGGTTTCCTGACTATTCATGATTCCATATCTCTCTGCAACATTTTGTTGTTACCACATTCGCTCTAAGTGGGTGATCTCTTATTGTTCTCATGTATCAACGAATGGTGGCCCCTCTAGTGAGTTCACCCCTTTATAATAGCTGCTAGTTGTAGTCATAGCCTTCACATGCTAATCTGTAGGCTTATCATGTCTTACTCCTTGCATAGGTGTTACACATTATTTTGGTCATCTTAGTGATCCGTTGAAAATATGTGTGCATGTTTCCAAAAGAGTTTGTCTTCATGAGGAAAGTGATTGACATTCTCTTCTAAAAAAAACTGTTAAGGAAGGTCGTCGCATGCTGCATCATATTAAGGATTTGACGATGCCCAGTCATCGCACTCTGCCCTAAAACTGGTTTATGATCTCTCTGTAGGATGCTCTACAACTGGGGTGCAACGATGTCCAAAGGATAAGAAAAGTTCAACCTTCACGAAAGTTCTAGAAGAGGATCTTCTATAAAATGAGGTGGCATCTGTATGGTTGGGATCCTACTTGCTTATCTGATTTGGTGGGATCATCCTAATCTCTTTAACCATTTCTCTTTCCCCTATATAAAGAGGGATTTCTCATGGAAAAGGTTAACCAAGAAAGTAAGGTTAACGAGGGTTGAATTGGCTAAGATTGTATGGAGAATTTTGCATTGGATCATTCTTGAGAGCCTCATTCTAGTTCATCAAATCATTGTGGATCTTCTTCATACAAGATTGAAGTAGGTGTGTGTGTTGGAGAAAAGGGTCATTGGAAGGGGACCTTGTGACATCAAGGATTTGGTTTTAATCTCCACATTCATTATTATATAATACAGTGATATGCTCTTTCCCATAAAAATCATCTCGTTTTATTGTATGATTCCTTCATCACATACATAGGTTCTCTTTGAGTATTCTATATTGATTTCACTTTGGTTGGCTTGTGTTCCCTTGCAGATCTAATATCACAGGAGCACTGGAGTGGAGCTAGGATGACAATGGCAAGGAAAAGCGATATTTAAACGGTATGTTTCCTATCCCTTGTTAGATAGTAAAATCAATTATTATAGCTTAGGGAAAGTGTCATGCTATGTTAAGTTTTGTTCTAGATCTAGGTGGATCTAGGGAGATCAGTTTATGTCCGCATTTACCGATAAGTCCCATAACAAAAATATTGACATGGATCCACAGTGTATGTTTGGTGGCCATGACCTGTCTTATTTGACATGAATCTTTGCATGTCAGCATTTATGCTTTGATCCATTTGTATTCTGAGTATGGGAATGCCTACCTCAATGATGATATATTATTGTACTGTATTTCCTTGTTTGTTGGCAGGTTTCCGACTGACATGTTCCTTGTTTCCTACACACACTCGACAAAGTATTTTAGCTATCACTTTGTTCTAACTTCATACTTTGGGGGGCTCTCTGTTACACATTATTTTCTTCACCCCTATGACTATTAATGATGTAAACTTATCCTTTTTCTTTAGAAGGATCTGGCATGAATTCTTGAAGAAAGAAGGGAGAAGAACTTTGCTTGAGAGAAGAACTTGTCTTTTCCTTTGTAAAAACCCTATTAAGGAGGATCATCACACCTTGCCTTATGTTATGGGTGTGATGATCCCAGATCATCACATGTTGCACTATACATGGCCTATGATGTCATCGCACTCTGCTCAATTCTAGAGGTGCGACGATTTTCGTATGTGGGAAAAACGAGCATCTTCTCGATGCTTCTAGAAGGAGAAGATTCTATGGTGAGGTGGCCTCCAATTGGTGTGGATTGTACTCTCTTTTCAGATTTAGTGGGATTATCCTAACCTCCTCAACTTATCCTCTTTATCTTTTAAAAGGAGAGGAGGTCTCGTGGAGAAATTTAGATTGGATGGAGATTGGGAATTTTTCTTGAGATTGTTAGCTTGGTTAGAGTGGCTTTGAGTTTTGCCTTGTCAAGATAGATTGTGAGTGACTTTCAGTTCTATAGTCTCATAATTCTTGAAGCATAAGTGTGTGGGAAACTAGGGATAGTTGGAAGGGACCTTATGACATCAAGGATTTGGTTGTAACCTCTCTTTCTATTATATAATACAGATGCACTTTTCTTTCCTAAATGAATCTTATTTGCCCATATTGTATGATTCATTGTTCACATACATAGTTTCATATCAAGTAGGCTCTGTTATTCTTGTCTTCGTTGGCTTGTGTTCTTTTGCAGATATTTCTCCATAAGCTCTTTTGACAAAGCTTGGATTTTGTTGGTGAAGTCAGATCTTCGATATTTAATAGGTATGTTATAGATCCATTTCTCATTTGATAATTGAAATCTAAGAAAAGAGTAGTGTATTGTCTTGTTTTGTTCTAGTTTCATAGTGAATATAGGGATATATGTTTGTGTCTGCACTTATTGATTTGTCTAATAACAATAGGTTGTTATGATGGTGAATTGTTTGACATGTTGTGGTGCAATTATACTAAGTATGTAAATTTGTTTTCGTGCCTTTGTTGATAACAAACCTTCGTCATAGTGGTTCTGTGATGCCCCAAGTAGTACGTTTGTTTCCTGTTAATGATATCAGTAATCCTTGGTTCCTTTGTCATACGAGGTTGTTATGTGGCCATTTAACAAATGTTAGTTCTGTTGATTTTTTACATGGATTTTCAATTTATGGTGATGTTCCTTTTGCTTAACTAGTTATGCCATGTCATGATGGTATATCATTTTTTTCTTGCGTCGTTCATCTTGCCTTGCACAAGTATTCTATTTCTTCTTTCCTTTTTCCTTGTTCTGGATCCTTTTCTCATGGGCCTACATTATTTTTTGGGCCCCTCTTGTTCTGTGCCTGCATGGGACTTGTCCTTATCCATCCATAACTGACGCTTCCTTCTTGTTCATATTTGACACCTCTCATGCCACATGGAAGGGTGTCATTACTACCGCCTACTTGACAATTTTTGCATCGGGTTTCCTTTGTTGGTGCAGTTTCCCTGACCTACGTAGTTTCCATTGTCATTCCATCTGTGCAAATGCCGACCTTCCTTTTCTTTATTTGTTGTTCATAGTATTTTGATTCCATCTCTGGGCCTTCTACCGTTCACTCTCCTTCTGGTTCTTGTACTTGAACATTCCGGGAATCTTCATCATCCTAATCCTCTTCAATCAAATTATAACATTCAAGTGATTTAGGGACTATCACAGTAGAATTATGTGAGATAGATATCGATATTACTTTTGTTTGTTCTTCTTTGTTGCATATCGATTTTACTTCCATCTGTTCTTCTTCGTTGAGTAGTTTGTGTTTGGTTTCCTGAAGTGTTGTATCTATTGAGGGTGACTTATGTTGAAATGTGAATGTTGCTTTGAACCTTTGACTTATGTAACCCCAAATTGTTGTGTCTTTGTGGAATTCCATTTATAAATACCAGTTTTTTGGTATTGTCTCGAGAGTATGAATGAAATTGTGCATGATATTGGAGAATTTAAAATGATTGAACATCAGCTTTGTGGTGACCTTCAGTTCTACATTGTCTTGATAGTATGAATGAACCTAGATTTAGGTTCTCCAGCTGCTAATTAATGTAAAAATGATTGAACATCAACTTTGTGGTGACCTTCATTTCTGCATTTGGTGCACCATATCTGTTCCCATTTCTCTTTCACATTTTTAATTTCTATGAACTAAATTGTTAAAGAAACTAATTGGTTTTGTATCTGCGCCATTTCATTGTTTTATCCGACTAGAGAGGCTTCAAGTTTCATATCATTTTCCAATGCTTCGGACTGTGCCATAACATTTTGTTGTATTAGAAGACTACGAATGTGAGGTAACAAGCCTGAAATGAACCACTCTCTATTTTGTTGATCAGGTATTTGAAATATTAACCACTCTATCACATCTTTGAACCTATAACCATATTCCCATACAAACTCATTCTATACTTGTTTGATCTCCTTGAGCTCAATAATGTACTGTGACTCAGATTTTGGTTTCTTAATTTTTTTTTGCACTGCTTGTGTAATTTCTAAAAGGGTTCTTGTCTGGCCTGGTATCGTGGTACTTTGGAGCTTCACATACCAGACTAGCACACATCCTCTAAAGTTTGTTTCCAACTACATGATTTTTTTGCCATCATCGTGGATATTATTTTCATTCCAGATGGTATCACATATGAACAAGTGTTGTTCTGGATCCTCCAATCCAATTCCTTTGAAATTCAGTAATATGAGTGTATTATCTATTGTTTCCATATTGTTGTGTGTAGGAACCCTCCTCGGTGATGCTGGTTGAGCCTGAATACCCATACCACTACCACTACTCTGGACACTACCACTACTCTGGCTACTTCTCCTCTGACTTCCTTTAATCACTACAAGTGCTTGGGAAATATCTTCGAACATTGTCTCAAATTCATGGGATGCATAGGAGGTTGTATTTTTGAATTAGGACTCGGCTTAGACAAGACTTATTGGTTCCTCTATCACTGGAATGAATGTGATATATTCCTCGTATCCCTATGTATGTTTTACTTATATGATATGTATTTCTACATGATGTTTTGGGTACTCATTGTGTTTCTCTCTCTTTTCAGTCGCAGTACTCAACTTCATGTACCTTCTCCCACTACGCAAGACTCCAAATTCATCTTCTCCTTATAATATCCCTTCTTCTTTATCTTACATTCTTAGTCTCCCTTTTCTCTATCCATTTTCCTATCCTTGGATCAACCACTAGTTATCAAACCCTAGTCCCTCTATGTGTGTGAAGTTTTTTAGCTATCTGACTCCATTGTCATGACTTCTCTATCACATAGAAACATGTTTATCCTCATAGCTAATGATTTCAAGAATATTCCCCACAGACCTTTAAAGAAGTCTCTTTCTGCAACATTGTAAGCCTTTGCATCCATTTCTTATTCTTTAAGTGCAAATTTCTATTCTCCTTCTAAGAAAATTCTTGTTCTTTTTGTTCCATCCATTAGGTTATCTCTTTCCTTGTTGGCCTCCAAAACATTCCCTCACTTCCATATTCTCAGTCCCAACAATGGAACCATTTGTTGGTGCATACATGCAGATAGATTGAAGACCCTCAGTTCAAAGTAAGTTTTCCAATAAAAACCTACAGATACCGGTCCTTTCAGCATCACCTGCTAGCCGGAAAAGTCTCACCGGAGGTATATTTATGGGGACTGTAGGAACCAAGACTCTACAACGATGAGGGAAATAAGGGAGGCACACCCTGTCATACCTACATGAATCTTTCGCTCACTATATCCTAGTTCATTTTCCCTCATTACTTGATTCTTTATGAATATCGGTCTATATTCTCACCATTTAACAATTAACCATATAGTTAACGTTATTGTGCAAGAATATTTCAAAATTATCAGTAAAGGTAAGCATTCATATGCATTAAAAGTAGGAATAAACATCATACATACATGAATTAACATATTACAAACATGAATAACCATTCCACAACATAATTCGACACATAGTTATCATGGTTCACCCCCTCCTGGGATATGTCCACACAATATTTTCTTCTTGATTATATTTAAAACATTCATCTTGTGCTCTGAGCTACAATAGGTGTTCAATATACAATTCTCTTCTTACAATGATGTATGATTTACACAAAACATCCTACAATAACTATAGTTACTCAGAAGTCGTCAAGTTCTTCGGCTTCACCTCTTCTCTCTTTTGTCGCTTCCAACCATTTCTCTTATTCCATATTCTAATTCATTTCTAAAATTTATTCCCTTTCACCTCAGGTTGCCTTTCCAGATCATAATGAGTTGGATCAAACTCATGCTCAGATGATAACAACTCATTCTGAGTTGGATACAGCTCATGCTCGACTGGTTTTCTTGTATTTTATGGGACCTTGTTCCTTCCTATCACCCATGTTCTTCTCTATCTTCTCTCTTATTTATTGATCTTCTTGATCTTGTTCATTTTTTCTGTGCATCATTTTTTTCTCGATCCAGGCTTCCTTCCCAACAAGTGGAAAAAAATATTATGCTATATGCTACCACTGAATTTGATAGGGAAGTAGAAGTACATGGATTTTTCAATGCCTAAGATGGAGATCTGGATCAATGAAGTTCAACTGATGTATATGTGTTCAATATGTTTGGTGGAGAAATCAGTTGGATGAGTAAGAAACAAGAAATCATAGCTTTATCGACAATAGAATTTGAATACATGGAAACCACTCATGGAAGCAAAGAAGAAATATGGCTACATTGATTGTGTTTAGGAATTTCATTTTAGTAGAGAGAGATGAAGATAAATTTCAATAGTCAAAGTGCAATATTTCTAGAAATGAAGCCAACCTACCATTATCGGATGAAGCATATTGATGTATAATACCATTTCATGAGATACATGGTGAAAGTAACATGGTGCTACTGGAAAAAGTAGGCACATTGGAAAACATAATAGACTCTTTGAGTAAGTCTATGATTTCTGTGAAGTTCTCTTGGTGTAGATAAGCAATGGGAATTTATTCCATGGGTTAGTGAATAGATGATCATGTTGTCATGTATCATAAAAGAAGACAACAATTGGAATAATGTTGGGTTGTTATATTATTTGTGGTGATTAAAAATGCAACCAACTTTGTAGTTGAGGTGGATCAACTGGGGATAATTTGGTTGATGAGTTAAGTCGATTCAATGGTTACATTGAGGTTGAAGTGATAAATTGGGAAGTCAAATTCGAAGTGATCAATGGGTAATTTTAAGTTGAAGTGGTTGATACGAGGTTGAGTGGAAACCGACTAAAGATTGAGTGGAGGTTGAATTGTAGTTGGATGGTAATATGATTCAAGCCAACTGTAATAGAATCTTGGTATTCATGGGATTTATAGCCAACCATATGCAAAGAATTGCAACTATTTGTTGGTTCTATGATTTAGGATTTCACATGATTTAAATCCTATAAATAAGGCATGTTGTAATCATATTATGTTAATCAATATTTAGAGGTTTTTGGTCATGTAGGTGTAAGGGAAAATGGTTGCAGGGTTGTTCTTGTGTAAATCAAGAGAGTGTTATGGTGATTGTTTCTTAGGTGTAGACCAAGGTTTGTCATGTAACTCTTTATTATGAATGAATAAGAAAACAAGAGAGAAAGACATTCAAGGAATTATGGTTTTCCCATTTAGGTTTCTAGGGTAAAATATATGTGTACTGTGTTTGTCATTTATTTTCTTGTTTAAATTTGTCTTCCCTTTCCTATTAGGTTTAGTGTGGATGTGTATCTCCTAACACTGAGGGATATGCAAAAGAACCTGATGAAGTTAGGAGGAAAGATGTTAAACCATAGACAAAGCACTAGGTTAAGTACAAAACCCCTTATTAAGCCCCATATATTGAATTATTATATTTCAAGTGTTATATTTGTATGGGGATATAACACTTCATTGTACCCTTTCATTATAATTGTACCCTTTGTCATATATATATATATATATATATATACCAAGTAGACCTAGTCTTTAGGATCATCTCATCTCATATTGTACATTGAATATATTGTAAAAGGAGGCTTCCCTTTGAAGTGGATTATTATTCACTGACCTTTTATCATTCTCAAGGTGTTGTTTCATAGCATTTTGTATCAGAGCATTGATCCTATGGTTTTTCTTTCTCAAACAAGTCATCTTGGAATTTCCACTATAACTTTCTTCTGGGATGCTTTAGAAAACAAAAATTCGAGTTTACTCAAGAGACATACCCAATTACTTGTAAAAATTTTAGGTTTTGGTTCAATACACTTTCATATATATAGCCTATGGAATATAGGGTCTTTGACTAATCTTGAAATCTGTTTTAAATGAGTCATTTGGGCTTTTTTTCTATAATTTGTTTCTAGGTAGTTTCAAATTTTGCAATTTTTAGGATACAAAGGAAGGATAGAAAAAACTAGTTGGTAAAAATTTAAGAGTCCATTTCATTATATTTTTATAGATATATCCTATGGAAGTTAGGGTTTGTGACTAGTCTTGAAATTAGTCTCAAACTAGCCATCTATTTGTTTCTATAAAAATATTTCAATGAAGTTTTAGACTCCAAAATTTTCAAAATCATGAGGTGACATAGTGAATTACCTATGGAAAAAGTTTCATAATTTGAATCATTGTATCTTGTGAAATATATCTTGGGGAATTTTTGAATTTTTACTAAACTTGAAATTAGTCGTAAACAAGTCATTTTGGTATTTTTCCTATAGATTTTTATAAGTGACGATTTAGACTATAAATTTCTTAGGAGTTTAAGAGGTCATGTAAAAGTACTACATGATGCAATTTCAAACTTATTAGGGTTAAAATTTCATATATATATCAGGACAAAGGTCAACCTTCCATACATACACCAAATTAAGGGTTTTAAAGGTACACATCTTACAATTGGCATAAATTTTGATTGGAAAATCTATTTTTTATGATTCAAAATTTGAGATAGAGAGGAAAAAGAGGAGAATTATTATTTTCTCACATGGCTCTAAAGGTTCCTCCAAAATTTATTTCACCAACTAAAACTCTAGAGATTTCAACCACATCTCAAGAATAAAGAGAATAATTCTTTCACTATATTGGAAATGTCGAAAATAAGATGGATGGGGTAGAAAATTAGATGGATGAGATGGAAAAGAATATGAATGAAAATCGTGAGAATATGTAAAAGAAGATGTTAGAATTGAAAATTTCCATGTCTTGCATGATCTTACATGCTCTAGATGAGAGAATCCCTAAAGTAGATATGAAATTGAAAGGAAATCATGAAAATGTAGATGAAATAATGAGTCTAAGAATCATTTCTATTCATCAGTTCAAGATCCAAATCATAGAGGTTTCAATGTGGCACTAATGAAATACTTCATTCCAAATATTGACATGAGGAAGTTTGACAGTACAAATCCTATAACATGGATACTCTAGATGGAGAAATACTTTGATATACACCAAGTTCCAAGATTAAAAAAGGTACCTATTTTATATTTGTATTTAGAAAATGATAAATTTGTTTGCTATCAATGGCTTTGTGAAAGAAAAAACAATTCTATTATCTCTTGGTCCATTTTTACAGATGAATTGATATCACATTATGGGGTTATTAAGAGAAATACATTCTTTAGTTAATTGATAAATATTTGGTAAAAAGGTCCAATTATAGAGAATTAAAAAATCCCAAAATATCAATCTCAGGGTAAAGAATATTCCTAAGGACAATTTTTTACTTCTGTTTAGTGGGCACTTTAAATGAGAACATTCAACATGCGGTGGATCTTTTTGAGCCTAAATACCTAGAGCAAGATTTTAGTATGGCAAGGAAAGTGGAAAACAAAATATGGATACTAGAAGGGGGACGCTAAAAACTATAGAGAACACCATGTTCCCTCTCCTAACCTCACTCAAGTGACAAGACTTACACCTTATGAAATGGATGAAAGAAGAGAACATGGACTATTTTTCAATTGTCATAGAAAGTATAGTAGGGGGCATAAATGGGGTGAGAAGAAATTATTATACATTGAATGTGAAGATAAAGAAGATCAAGAATTAGAACCATCACAAGATCTAGATATAGAAGAGACTACTCCAACCATATCTTGTCATGCATTGGCCAACATCATTAATCCACAAACTCTCAAGATGCAATGATACATATTAAAATAGGTAACAATTTTGATTGATTCTGGTAGTACCCATAACTTCATCAATTACAAATTAGAAAACTATCGAAATTTATTTGTGTTTCCAACACCAAAGTTTCAAGTAATGATTGTAGATAGAGGTACCATAATTTTTTTTGGGAAGTGACATAATATTAAGCTCAATATGGGGGAGTATTTATTGGATAGTCCCTTGATTTCCATCCAAATTGGCATTGTAGATGTTGTATTAGAGGTCCAATGGATAGAATCATTGGGAACATTAGTACTTAATTTTCAATATATTTTCATGATATGTTCCTTAGAAGGAAAGCAAATTGATGTTAGAGGTATCCAATGAAAATAATCTAAGGTGATAATCTCTAATAGCATGAAAAATTACTCAAAATGCGACGCCATGGTGTAATTTCACAGTTGTGCTCACTATTTGTTCAAACATATATATCGTCTTCTCCAGTGGATCTTCAAATAGTTATCAACAACCATTCTAAGGTATCTGGAGAGATGCTTGAGGGTATTCCTCCTTCTCAATATTATCACCATGCTATACATTGGTAACCATGAAGAGTACCACGTAACATTAGGCCTTATAGGTATCCATATGCATAGAAGAGCGAGATCAAGTGTAGGATCCAAGAAATGTTAGATGTGGGAATCATTCAATCTAGAAAATGTTCTTTCTCTTCACAACTAGTGAAGGTTATGAAGAAGGATGGTTTATGGTGTATGTGTCTAGATTATAGTCATGTCAACAAAATCACCATCAAAGATAAGTTTTGTATTCCTATCATTGATGAATTATTAGATGAATTACATGGAACAATTTTACTCACTAAGTTGGATATTCATTCGGGATATCATCAAATAAGAGTGAGGTAGGAGGACATTCCCAAAACATCCTTTAGAACACATGAAGGTCATTATGATTTTTTGGTTATGTTGTTTGGACTTACTAATTCACCTTCAACATTTCAAATCTTGATGAATTCTATTTCCAAACCCTTCCTTAGAAAATTTGTATTATTTATTTTGATGACATATTAATCTACAAAAAATCTTAGGAAGAGCATGTACGACATGTTGATAGAGTATTAAAATTTTTGGAAGAGAAACAAAGTTATGAAAACCCTTCCAAGTGTGCCTTTGGCATTCAAGAAGTGGAATATTTGGGTCATATTGTATCTCATGAAGGCGTAAAAGTGGACCCTAAAAAAATGAAATCTATGAGGTGTTGATATAAAAGACTGTTTTATGGTTTCGAAGTCAACCTCAAGAAGATAAATACCTTTATAATTTTAAAGAGGTGGTACTCCTATATTTCAAATAACATACAAGAACATAAAAATTCCTGAGAAAGGACAAGGATTATTCTTGAAATAAATATTCACATGCAAAGAATACCTGAGAAAGGTCTAGGTATCTTGTAAAAATAAAATATTTATTATGTTTCAAGATTATAAACCAAAAAAGTGTGGAGTAGAATAGGATGACATTTCCATCACAACATTCATCAAAGTAGAACATAATATTCAAAAAAATGGAAAGGAAAGTATGGATCACATATAACAGATAACTATAAATGGTCATTTCATTAAAACAAATAAATATTCTCACAGAAACACATATGAAATATCATTCTTAAATTCAAAGTCTTGAGAAATAAATAATGTTGTGTGCCAAACTAGTTGTCTGGGAACCTTATGTTGGCATGTTTATAGGAAGAGTGTGCTTGTCATTGATGGAAAGAACATCAGCAAACCAAACCTCGAGAGAGAAGAAGATGAGAAATCTCAGAAGAGATAGCAGTTTCCAGAAGTGCAAATGAGGTCCAAGAGACAGACTTGTAGGAGGAGCAAAGGTCAAGACCCATGAACAATTAGAAAACCTTCTAAGTCAGAGAGATAAGAAGATCAAGAGGAAGAGAGACAATGGTCGTTGGATCACCGATCCAAGGACCAACAACCGTCAGATCATTTTAAAGTGGAATGATAGGATAAGTGGGGCTAAAGGGTTGAAAATTTGATTATCCGAATACCCGTAAGCCATCGGATCAAACCCAAATTCCCATCAGTCGTTGGATCACTTTCAAGTGGAAGGATAGGATAAGCAAGGTAAAATATCTGAGATCTCATTTATGCAAATTTTCATCAGTCGTTGGATCATTCTAAGTGGAAGGACATGATAAGATAGAAGAGATGCATCCTAAATAGATTGATACATCTATAAAGGATCACGATCGATGAAAAACATTTAGTTCAAGTATAAATATGCGAGGAGGTTAAGCTCCATAAAAATCTCACCTCAATATTTTTCAGTTTGAGATTTGAAAGACCAGAAGCCCTAAGAGCCAAAAATCCGAAATGAATATGGACCATCAGATTTGGAGAACATACGATGGTCATTAGATCAGGGAGATCTACGTTAGTAGACCAGGTCAACATGAACATATGGCAGACCACGTCAGCAAGGATGTGAGGGATATTTACGTTAGCAAACCACATAAACAAGGACATGTGGCAGACAATGTTAGTAGACCACGTCAACAAGTACACATGGTATAATCAAGTGATGACAAGTGTCAAGAGGAAATTGGCTTATGCCATGTGAACAAGTGACGTAAGAAAGTTACGTCACTCTGGGAGTTTTACTTCAGGATTTTTACCACTAGCAGTTATCCAAAGTCCTAAAGTCTCGAATGATGAAGTCCCGAAGTGGACACGAAACATCCAATCTAAAGATCACTTCAGTATCATTCTCAAACGTCGATCTAATACAGTGGAAGGATAATGTAAGTAAAATAGTCTAAGTATTTAGGTGAACAAGAACTGTTCATCATTCAAATAAAATACGATCATCTGATCTACTTCGATGAAAGATACTTCAGAAATTCGAAAGACTACAGAGGTTGAAAGTTTCGAACACCGAAGTTTCGAAGTGAACGAGAATCGTTCATCGGGAAAATAGTAGATCAACTGTCTGATCTACTTCGAAGAAATCTTCTTCGGGAAATTTGAAAGGTTACAAAGTCCCAAAGACCCGAAGGGTGAAGTCCTGAAGACCTGAAGTGGTCATAAGTCATCCGATCTAAAGATCACTTCGGGAGTATTCTCAACCATTGATCATACTATAGTGAAAGTTGAGACTTGAGAATATATGAAGTCTGGAGAGCCAAAATACTTTCTTGACCATCGGAGCATCTGAAGAAGATCGCAACCGTTAGATCATCTAAAGAAGACCTCAAGCGTCAGATTGTCCAAAGAGAATCTGGGCTGTCTGATCCATAACGTCAGTTTGAGATTTGAAATCTCTGAAGTGTAGAGAGCTAGAGAGATGAAATACATTCTCAACCGTTAGATTGTATGAAGTAAATGTCAGTCATCAGATCATCTAAAGAATATCTCAAGCATTGGATCGTCCAAAGTGAACCTGGGCCTTCTAATCCAAAGCGTAAATTTGAGATTTCAGAAGTCCAGAGACTGGAAGATATCAAATATAATAAATATGAAGAACATAAAGAAAATGCTAGAAATGGCAGAATAATATTAATATAACCAGCATGATCTCCACAATAACACATAAATGATATAAGAACAACAACATAAATAACACTTTGATTCAGAAAGTAATGTTCACGGGCCTCTTTGAGGGGGAAACCTCCAGTCGAGCAATGATCTGTTACAATAATCTCCAAGGTAGGGTTTCATACCCTCGACCCATATTTATACTAAATATGTCTATCAAGAGAAGCATCTAGAGGAAGATCCTTCTAGAAGCAGAAACTTCTATTAGGTCTTCTTACATCCACCTTATTCTATTTTATTGAAAGGCCTTATTAATATTGACCTTTATTACATACGAATATATTGATCTACCTACGTGCAGGTTAGGACCCTAACATGTCTGCCCCCTTAAAAACAACCTTGTCCTCAAGGCTTGAGATGTGGAAACTGCTGCAGAATGGTAGTTGGTTCCCAAGTGGCATCTGCTGGAGTCATATCTTTTCACTAGACTAGCGCTTCCTTGATGGTTCTCTGATGTAGGAAATGCTCACACTGGTCCAAAATTGATTCTGGCTATAGCCAAATGGATCCTTCTTCAGCTAACTCTGGAAGGTTGGTTTGAATTTGGCACCTAGTTCCAATCACCTTCTTTAAGCATGAAACATGAAAAACAGAATGTAGCTTCAACTGAATGGGCAGAGCTAACTAATATGTGACTTGTCCCACATGCTTGAGAACTGTATAAGGAACATAAAATTTGGGTGCTAGCTACTGACAATGCTTGGCCTTGAGGGAAGTTTGCTTGTATGGTTGCAGTCGCAAAAAAACCTGATCCCCTTCTGCAAATTGATGTTCAAAGCGACCTTGATCTGCTTGTTGCTTCATGTGATTCTATGCCATGACCAAGTTCTCTTTAAGGGTACAAAGAATATCCTCTCGAACTGTGAGTGTTTGGTCAACCGCCTGGACCTTCGAGGTACCCTGTAAGTATGAGAGAACTGAAGGTGGCTTCTGTCCATATACTGCTTCAAAAGGAGTCATGCGAGTAGCTGTATGGTAGGAAGTGTTGTACCACCAATCAGATAGGGGTAACCATTAAGCCCATTGATGTTGTTTTTTAGAGCCAAAACAGCTCAGATATGTTTCCAAACACTTGTTGACAACTTCCATTTGACCATCAGTCTGGGGATGATAAGCTATGATAAGTTTCCATTTTGTGCCATGTAGATTAAACATATCTTGCCAAAAATTGATTGTGAAAGTTGGGTCACCATTAGAAACAATAGAGTGCAACATGCCATGAAGCTTGAAGACCTGTTCCATGAAAATTTGAGCCACTGTGGATGCAGTAAATGGGTGTTGAAGAGCACATAAATGAGCATACTTGGAAAGGTGATCCACAAACACCATTATGACTGATTTATTCCTCGATTTGGGTAAGCCGGTAATAAAGTCCATAGAGATATCCTTCCAAATAGCAGGTGGAATCAAAAGAGGTTGTAGTGTGCCCAGAGATTTGATTGTCTCTCCCTTGTTGCATCGACACACCTCACATTCAGTGACAAAATTATGGATATCCTATTTCATACCATCCCAGAAAAAAGAACGTTTGACCTTGTCATATGTTTTGGTGAACCCTGAGTGCCCCGTTGTGGGTGTAGCATGAAGCTCATAAAGTATTATGGATTTAAGATTTGATTGTTTACTTAAATATAAACAACCTTTGTATCTAATATCATCCTAGAGCCAAGAGTACCCTGGGGGAGCCATAGGATTGGTGTGTAATTGCTGGATCAGATGCAAACTTTTGGGATCTTGAAGCCATTCCTGGCGCTCAACTTGGAGCCAATCGGGTACAATGAAGGAAAGAGAAAAAAGGGATCCTTCTTCTTCATATTTTCGGTATAGTGCATCTACCACTACATTGTCTTTTCCCTTCTTGTAAATGATCTCATAATTATATCCAAAGAGCTTAGTCACCCATTTTTGTTTCTCTAAGAATGAAATGCATTGTTCCAGAAAGTACTTGAGGCTTTGATGGTCGGTCTTAATTTGGAATCATTTCCCCAAGAGATAAGGGTGCCACAGATCAACGACATGCATAATAGCCAACATTTCTTTTTCATAAATGGGTTTGCACAGATTCCTTTCAAATAGTTTATCGCTGGTGAAGGCCAAAGGTCGACCCTCTTGCATAAGGACAACATTGATTCCTTTCCTTGAGGCATCACATTCAAACAAAAAGGTCTTTGTGAAATTATGAAGGGCCAGAATCAGAGTGGTGCACATGGACGTCTTCATGGTTTGAAAATCTTGAGTAGTGGCTGGAGTCCAAGTGAAAGAGTTCTTTTTGAGAAGAGCAGTGAGAGGTGCGAGAATCTTTCTGTAGTTTTTAATAAACTTGCGATAATACCCTGTTAAGCCCAGAAATCCACGCAAGCTTTTGAGAGTCTTTGGGTGCAGCTAGTCTTGCATAGCTTCAATCTTTTTTGGATCCACCCTGATGCCATCCTTGCCAATCAGATCACCCAAGTATTCTACTTTGAGGCACCAAAATCAAATTTAGATTGTTTCAGGAAAAGTTGGTGCTGAGAGAGTAGATGGAGAACTTGATCAACATGAGTAAGATGGTTTTTCCAGGTTTTTCTATAGATGAGAATATCATCAAAGAAAACTAAGACAAAATGACAAAGAAAGGGATGGAAGACATGATTCATGAGGCTTTGGAAGGTTGAGGGGGCATTACACAAGCCAAAGGACATGACCAAAAACTCATAGTGGTCCTCATGAGTGTGAAAGGCCGTATTGGGAATGTCTACCTCTTTCATATGTATCTAGTGATAGCCTGAGTGAAGATCAAGTTTAGTAAAGAATTGAGCGCCACTCAATTCATCCAGGAGGTCATCAATGACAGGAATGGGAAATTTGTGTTTAATGGTCAGTTTGTTGAGGGCACGGAAGTCACGAAACATTCTCCAAGAAACTTATTTCTTTAGGACCATGACTATAGGAGAAGAGTAAGGGCTTGTACTAGGGAGGATAATGCCTGCATTAAGGAGATCTTGGACCATTTTCTCAATTTAATTTTTTTGTGAAAAGGGGTGGCGATACAGACAGATATTGGGAGGAAGGCTTCCGGGTACAAGGGAAATGGAATGATCATGAACACCATGGGAAGGAGGGAGTCCTTGGGGAGTGGAAAATACCATTTAATTTTTAGAAAGGAGGGCTTGGAGGTCCTGCGGCACCGGGGGTGTCTCTGTTGCTTGTATGGCATCAAGTTGGGTAATGACACAAGAATGACCTTTTTTGAGAAGTTTTTCCATGCGATGGGAACTAATGACCTCAGGTGAACCAGCAGTGATGCCTTGGAATTTATATTGGTGGCCTTCTTGGTCGAATTGCATGGTTAATTCCTTAAAATCCATGAGAATGGGACCCAAAGTTATTAGCCAATTTGCACCCAACACAATGTCACAACCACCCATGTCGATAGCAAACATATGGGATTTTAGGTGGTAGTCACCGATTTGGAGACACACATTTTCACAGTGCCCTCCACATTTCATGGAACCACCATTGGAAATCATGATTTGGAAATTGTTGACAACATGGATGTAGCAATGAGTTTCTTAAGAAATGAGGCGATGAATAAAATTATGGGTGCTTCCACTATCAACCAGAATTATGACCTTCTGATGCTTGATGTAACCGATTAACTTGAGGGTTTGGGGAGAAGAGAATCCAGTGAGAGCATTGAGGGAAATGATGGGTTCTACTTCGGGAGGGACTGAGAGAGGGGTTATGTCAGTGATTTCAGGTGACTCAGACACAAGGGGAGTTTCAACATCCTCTTCCAAAATATCCTCAGAAATGGCCATAAAAATCTTTTGTTCCTTACACTTTTGGCCCAGGAAATATTTGTCATCACAATTATAACAAAGGCCTTTGAGTTGGTGTTCAACCATTTCATCCTTGGTCAATTTTTGGATCTTTAATGGGGCAGAGGGAGTAGTGGGAGTGATGGGTTTAGGGAGAGGGATAAAGGAGGGTTTTCGGTTTTGAGAGGATACAACTTGTTGTGCTTCTTTAGCTCTTTTAGTATCCTCCACCCAACTCGAGGGTCGAGCCATGAGGACATGGGCACGAATCTCCTCATTGAGGCCACTGATAAAACACTCTTGAAAGAAAGCATCAGTCATGCCCTCTGTTCAAAAAGCTAGGCACTCAAAGGCAACTATAAAGTCTTCTACTATTCCAGATTGTTTCAACTTTGTCAAACAACCCAAATGGTTTGTGTTCATGTCAAAGCGTTCATAAAGCTCAGTCACAAATTGGGTGCAAGTAATATACCCTTGACGGGAAGTTTTTCTCCATTGCCACCATTGCCAACGTTCTTGATCTAGATGGAGAACACCATACTAGAGTTTGGACAAGTCATCGGTGATGCTGTATAAAGAGAAATAATGTTCTATTTGGGTTACTCAACCAGTGGGGTCTGAGCCATCAAATTTGGTCACATCCACCTGCGAAAGGTGTAGGTCATGTTGAAATTGATGGGGATGAAAGGTATGGGAATGGGAGGAATGTTCGCCTTCGGTCTTTGGAGGTGCTTCCAAGAAAGGGTCATCTGTAGGGATGTTCAGTTTGGTGCAGAGTGATGCAAAGACAGATTCAAGTTGGGTGGTCAGTTCTTGTTTGACTTCCTCCATTGAGGACTGCATGGTTGTATTGATGGATGAATCTATGGAGTCAACAATAGCACTGAGTTGTTTCACTTCTTTTTGGGTCTCGAGGAAACTAGATTGCAAGGTTTTGAAGTGAGTTTCCCGATCTTGGCTATGGGTATGGGCCATGAGGATGGGTGAACTGAAAAGGGGCGGGCAGGGTC
>ML780164.1:297819-311843 GCA_009831015.1 Picea engelmannii | reverse complement strand
TTTTTTTTTTTTTTTTTACACCTGCGGAGTTGTACTCCGGTCTAAAGAATATTGCAGTGATGAAATCCCCAAATGCTTAACCAGAAAGAAATGTGTATTTACTTGGTAACCTAAACCAAGTTGCACGCCAATAGATCTGGTCTGTTTTAATTTGTTTATGTTTATGTCCCCCAAGGGTTAGGTATTCAAGGGTTCTACAGACAAGTGTTTGCCCTGTGTTATAGCTCATTGATATATGTGTGGGGTCCAACAGTATTACTCAGCCCAATATCTCAGGGTACTAACTAAGGAGGATAGATCATACCCTTAGCCATACTACCCGACTACCCAGGTACCAGAGAGTATATTCCTGAGTGTTGTTCTCGGTGACACTATAGCAGTCCGGCAGTCGATAGGTTTATCTAAATAGGGCTTCAATAAATCTAGGCTGATCCATACACAGGTGTTTCCTGATGCACTACCACTCGAAGGGGTACCAACAGGGGTTACATGGGTGGCCAACAGATGTGCGCTTAAGAACCACTTGTATTTCCTATGTGTATGAATCTGTTGAAGGAAAATCTCCCTGCGGACAGGTAGATCTCCTCTTGAGAGATAGACTCTTAACTCTTAAGACAAAAGATGCTTATCATGGTCACTGACTTCCTTTTAGATCTAGATAAACTAATGTGTGAGGAGGAAGGAGAAAATAAGTACCTTTTACCAGTGTTTGTCCCTGCATGGTCCGAGTTGAGCTCCAATCTTACGCACCTTGATCATCCCTATAGACAAACAAAAGTACAAACAACTTCCTACTCTACTGAGATTAGTTCGAAATAGATCTATCTATTAGAGACAAGTTCATGTGAGATCAAACACAGAATTGAAAGAAACAGGCCAAGCATATTATATTCATTGGAACAACAATGAAGAAAACTTACAACGGTAGATGTGAGTGCAGTAGTTTCATCAAGTTCCCCTTGTCCAAACCCTTGCTTAAACAGTTCACATGCAGAATGCTGATGATCCAAATGACATACCACTCATGAGTTCATAAGTTTGGTATAATTATCAATCTCCATTCCCCCTCCTCCATGGAAACCCCTCATTATATAGGATTTGGAGGTTTAACCACCATGGAGAAGATCTCTCATCAGATCCACTAAGAAGGGGATCTCTAAGATATTTGGGGAGAAAATATCTCTTAAGGATTTTGGGGAGGAAATATCTCTCAAGGATTTTAAGGAGGAAATATTTCAACCATCCATGAGATCCTCCACCTTCCCTAAAAAATAGGAAACCAAATGTGAAGTGGATCCTCACACTTAATTACTTTCATTTTCATGAATATTAATAATAATTCACGTGCACTTGATTATCACACTTAATCCATTTCTTTTCCATGAATATTAATAATAATTCATGTATACTTGGTATTGCTTTGCCTTCATGTAATATATCCCTCCTCCACATTGACTAAGGATTGTGACATAGGTTATTCCATGGTGTCAAGGTGTATGCGACACTTATACGACACTTTACTTCACTTAGGGTGAGGTACCCAGGTGTGCAAATTTCATGTGTAACAAAATTCCCCCTAAAGTGTGAGGTCAGAAGAGAGAATGATGGCCGAAACACTTTACAAATATTTAAAAGCAAGGGTGTAGACTCAGAGAACCTGGTAGAATTTGCACACAAACATCCAACAAATATTATGACATGTTTAAAACCCAAGGTAGGCATACCTATGCTTGGGTGATCAAGACTTGCAAGATATGGCCGCCATAAAATAAACTGTGGATCCATAATTATATTGATAAAAGGCATAGCCACTGGAAATACACTGTGGATGTATACTCCCATGAACTAAACTGATCATAGCCACAAAGAATACACAGTGGATCTACGAGATGACAAGACATAGCCACGACCAATACAAAGTGGATCTATGTGACAGTATATGTGTCATTGTTCAAGAGAAACTCTTGCGCAACCTGGGAAAAGTATATATCAGAGTGATCACTCAACCCAGGGTCTTCTTACCGATCCTGATGTAGTACGAATATAACCATGTGAATAGATGTCATGATGTCAAACATGGCAAAAACCACTTGATTACCAGTCAATGATGTAAACCGTTAACAAGCACGAGGGAGATCACCATTGATGTCAATGATTCCCAAGGTACTCTAGTACATTCCAACGAATGTGAATGGATGAGCTGAAGTTGAACATCTGTGGAATCATCTGATTAAAGTTCAATGATATAAACCCACTGTCAAACGTGAAGAGGCCTGCCATTGAGGCATGCAGGTCCCAAAGTACTAATTGGTTTCTAAGTCTAGTTCCTAGATAATGTGTTGAATTCGACAGGAATAGACTCATCAAAGGAGGGCCTTGATGTATCCCCCATCAACGACACAAAGATGTAATTGGTAGATCAAATGAACATGGAATGACATGGGTATTGAGACAAGATATTTGTGATGGTTGACTCTCGAGGTGGATACTTCCCTTGAACACTGAGGCACAACAACAAAAACATGACATGGACCAAAACTTGATGATGCAGTGGATGTTGTGACTTACGTCAGGTGACCCAAAGGAGTAAGAAAAAATCAGAGGATTGGTTTAGTGCAAAGGTTCAGTGGATTAATATGTACACAAAGACAAAGTGTTGTGTTCAAGGGTGACTCTAAGAGTTACTTGGTAATGTTCTCAAAAACTGCTTGTCTTGCTTCCTTCAATTTTTTCCCCCATCCAGATAGATGAGTACCTCTTTTTTTTTATTTAACGAGCTCGAGGAGGGTAACACATGATCGATATAACTCACCTTCGGTAAGTCCCTCTTCCTTTGTTTAACGATCTGGAAGAAGTAAGGGTTCGGTCCCATATGGGCCCTTCAATGTAATATGGTTTAACGAGTCCAGAGAAGGTAAAATCGAAGGTTTTCCATGATTATAGAGTCTGGAAAAACACTTAAAAGAGAACTCTCTCAGTTCTGTTTTCATAAAGTAGTCTTACGAGATCGAAAAAGAGATAAAATATCACTCAACAAACATTTTCTTCAAGTACTTTAATGAGCGTCAAGAGAACAAGGTCGCTCGACAATCTTTTCATGTTTAGAAAGTCTGAAAAGAACTTAAAGATGACTCCAATGTTGTCCTTTTTAGTAATGTTAGTCTCGTGAGGCCGAAAAAGAGATAAATTATCACTCGAAAGACACCCTTTCAAACCTTTTAATGAGTGGGAAAGGAAGCAAGATCACTCAGCAATATTTTCATGTTTAGAGAGTCTGAAAAGAGCTTAAAGAAGACTCCAGGGGGTTCCTTTTTCATGTATCCATACAGGTCCAAAAAAGAGATAAAAGTTTACCTGGATGCATTCTCATGTATTTACGAGCATGAGAAAGAACAAAGACTAAGCTCGGTATGCCACCAGCTTGAAAATCTAGTGGCTTAACTTCAGAATGATCATCAAAGGCTGGAGACATTCCCTCCAAGCTTCAATTCATTCACCGACTTTGAGGTTGTCACCAATTTCTCTACAAGATGAGAAAAAGGAGGAGGGTGGATGAAAAGAAGGTTCAAGAGAGGTGACTGTTTCATTTTTTAATGAGCTTGACACAAGAAAAGAGCTATGCTCAGGGTTTCTATTTCATTTTTTAACAAGCTTGCCACAGAGAAGAGAAACTGTACTCGTGACCTTGTTTCATTTTTTAACGAGCTTGCCACAGAGAAGAGAAACTATGCTCGTAACCTATGTTTCAATTTTTAACCATCTTTCCACAGAGAAGAGAAACTATGATCATGACCTCTGTTTCATTTTTTAACGAGCTTGCCACAGAGAAGAGAAACTGTACTCGTGACCTTGTTTCATTTTTTAATGAGCTTGCCACAGAGAAGAGAAACTATGATCGTAACCTATGTTTCACTTTTTAACCATATTGCCACAGAGAAGAGAAACTATGATCGTGACCTCTGTTTCATTTTTTAATGAGCTTGCCACAAAGAAGAGAAACTATGCTTATGACTACTTCTTGATCATGGCTTCCAAGAGGATAATTCTCTGGAAGGACACCATGTCAAGTGAAAAAACTCGATCATGGATTCCAAGATATCTTCACTAGATGGAATATAATCACTCTGGAAGTAACACATGTCGAGGGTCGCGACAGGGGTAAGGAGATCAGGCTGCAATAGCCCTACCGAAGAGATCACCATGTCGACTACCAGATCTAAATCATCAAAAGTTGAAGTCGTTAGAGACAACTCCACATAATTGACATGTGGCAGAGGCGATAATGTCTATATATAAGAACCATTTAGGGAGGTAATCCCGTCAGGACCAATGAATGAAAGTTGATTTATAGTCACAATTCTTCCATCATGAGGGAAATATATGACATGGAAAAGAGTGGACACAATAGCTTTCATGGAATAGACATAATCCTGCCCAAGGAGTAAAGCGAAATACAAGGGGTCTCGGACTACCATGACATCAATAAAGATAGTTTTCCCTCCCAAAGTTACGGGAAACTGAGGGAGGGTCCCTAAAGGTTGACTAGTTCTTCTATTAAAAGCTAACAGATTCTGTGTAACTAGCGCAAGATGCGGACAACCCAAAGCGTACCAAGCAACAGAACACAAAATAATAACGGACACACCTTCATCTATCAGCGTTTGAGGAACATCCCGACCACAAACCTCTATTGTAATTTGGAAAGGAATGTGAGAGGGAAGACGAGGTCTAGTTAGCGCACCCCAATAAAAAAGGATGGCCTCATTACTTGGAGGGGATTTGACGGGAGAAGGAGGAATGCCCCCTAGCATGGTAGATTCTGTATCAACGAGAAAACCATGGGCAGTATCATGTTTACTCTTTAGAGGGAGATTATGATTGACCGATGATTGGATTGGATCAACCACACAGACACTCTTCAAAGGAAGAGTGGGATTGACCGATGATGGAATCGGATCAACCACTTTGGCACTCTCCATATGAATGGTGGGACTGACCAAGGAAGGGACTTGATCAACCACTTTGGGACTCTTCAGATGAAGGGTGGGACTGACCAAGGAAGGGACTAGATCAACCACTTTGGCACTCGTCAAAGGAGGAGTGGAATCGACTGATGACAGAACCAGATCGACCACTTTGGTTTCATTCTCCAAGGGGAGAATGGGGTCTAGGGGTGGAAATGGATTGACCACTTTGGAGTCATTCTCTAATAGGAGAGTGGGATCGACCAAGGATAAAAACTAATCGATCACTTGGGTTACACTCTTTTGATGAAGGGTGGGGTTGATCGATGACAAAACTGGATCAACTACTTGGGTTTGTAGTTCAACCGAGGAGGAAACTAAATTGACCACCTGATCAACTGGACTGACTGGGGATGGAACCGGATTGACCAGTTGATCAACTAATGATGAGTTGGGGGAAATCTTACGATAACCTTTTGGAAGTTGAAGTTTTTCCAAAAGAGAAGAAGCCTCATCCATGCGAGGACAAAGGTGAGAGTAATGATCACCCTTGCATAACATGCAAGGAAACTTGATAGTTGTCTTCTTCTTACCAACCTTAACATCACTAGTTGATGGGGTATCATTGGCATGTCCAACAGAGGCTGATGACATGGAGGACCACATTTCTAAGACCTTGGGAACACCAGGGCAATCCCTTAGAAAATGGTCACCCTTACAAAGACTACAAGGGAATTTGGGTTTCAGATTCTTCATTTTAATCTTTTTGACCTCATCAACACTCCCAGTACTATTAACAGTAATTGGTTTCTTAGAGCCAACATCTGATGTTGTTGGGGCCTTGGTCTTTTTTGGGCTCTTCTTCTTCTTCTCTTTCTGTTTCTTCTTCTTCTGATCAACCTGGCTACTTGCTTTAGAGCTTTCGCTAGGTGAAGAAGGAGAAATGGAAAGAGACTTAATGGGAGAAGAAGGTGAAAAGTCAACGTGAGGTTGATGTTTGGTTGGTGTACTGACATTTAAAGTATTAGGTGTAGCTGAAACATTGGGAAGATTCGAGATCACTAGAGTGGTGAACAACCAAACCGATAATTCGATGGTGAGTCCCGAAAGACTGAGTGTGGCAATGTATGAAGGACCAAAGTTTCCAAACGAAGGAAATGTATAAGGTTCCCCAGGAGAAGGGGTTCCTCCATTGGTACTCTCAGGATTCGATGCCATTAACACTGACTCAACCTAAGGTCCATTAAGTAAAAAAAATAACGCATGCTATGAATCTAAGAAGAAATCAATCAAACAAACCTTCCTATGATGAAACCACTAGTTGGTGATGAAATCCAATGTCACGAGATCAAAATAGGAAGGGGCGGGGATAGAGCAGGTGGATCAGTTATGTTGGCGGCCTTCTTAACGAACTTACACCTTGGTGCAAGCTTCCACGTAGTAATTGTGGATTTACCCTCCAAGGAGCCCGAGTGAGTTTGACCAACATCTGTTCTAGGTACAGTGAGACTTCCCTACACCTCCACCTTCTGTGGGACCCTAAAGATTATGGCTACTAAGGTCACCAATTCGTAGTCAGCCCCTGGGTAGGTATAGTCGACAGTCCAGTTGGAATGTATGGGTAGGATAACAAGTCTGAAATCAACCCGAGAGGCTCCCACACATAATTTTGGGTATACTTTCAAGTGACCCACAATATATGATCCGACCACTACAAACAGTTGAACCACAGAGGGATAATCTATGTAATTCGCCCGAATGCGACCTCGTGTGTAACCCTTGTGTGAGAGGGGGATCCCAGAAAGCCTATATGACAATTGGATTTCACTCTTCCTACTGCAAGATACTAAGTTTGCTTGATATCTTTGGAAATTTATCCTTTCAACCTATTCCAAATCCCTACACCTTAAACCAATGTAGGTTTGCTAACAAAGATGTAAAAAGTCTGATAAATTTTAGTTTAGCGCTTGATTTTTAAGGCTGTTGTTACTCAAAAGGAAAATGGCGTAGACAATATGGTGTTTTGATTGAATTAAAATTTATGCAAAGGGATGAATATTCAATCTTTTCCTTTCAATGAAAACTATGCTACAAGAAGGAGAAAACATTCATCATTTTAGATGCACAATGTCCCAAAAATGCCTGAAAACATGCAATTTCGCTACTTCAAATGCAAGCTAGTTTCACTACCTAAAATCAATAATTCATATATGTTCTTTGTTTGATTATGATTTATACATAAAGTAAACATAAAATCTTCAATGCTTCATTACTTTCAATCAGGAGAAAGAGTCCTATGCAGATGCAAAAGACACGAAGAAAAAGACTACAAACAAAGCACACACTCAAGGTAGTGAGAACTGAAAGAAAAAAAGAAGAAGCTTGGTCTAACAATAAATCAATCAAGGATCCTAAAACCAACAAGCACCCAAGGATTGCAATAAAATGCAGAGAAGAATCCAAAAAGAGACAGGGAGAAAGAGAAAATACCCAAATTGTCCCGACAAAACAAGCAACTAGAAAGAGCAATTTTCACATTTCTGAAAAGGGTTTCAATATCCAATCAATATAATAGGGAGTCATAAGTATCAAAAACCAATCCAAATAACTTCACAAACCATTCACAAATATTGGGTAAATATTTCCACAAAACAGGTTGTAAAAAACTAATGAGAAAAAGGCAAAAAAACCCCAAGAAGGAGGCCGACGCTCACCCAAAAGGGTACACAGAGCATTATAACACTCTATATAAAGCCTTTAGGGAGCACTTACACTCTGATATCAAGGGAAGGGGGTTCCAGGCTTCCCAGAAGCTCAGAAAAAGAGCCAAAAAATTGCAAAACATTCACCCAAAATGCATAAAAATTGGTGAAAATGTAAGTGAAGATGGGAGAAGGCTAATGGATCATAAAAAAACATAAAAAGTGATATGAAAGGTGGTAAAAGGGTAGGGAAAAACCAAGGAAATACAATAGGATTCCTTCCCTAGTGGAGTCACCAATTTCTGTTGAAGGAAAATCTCCCTGTGGACAGGTAGATCTCCTCTTGAGAGCTAGACTCTTAACTCTTAAGACAAAAGATGATTATCATGGTCACTGACTTCCTTTTAGATCTATATAAACTAATGTATGGGGTGGAAAGAGAAAATAAGTACCTTTTACTGGCATTTTTCTTTGCACGGTTCGAGTTGAGCTCCAATCTTATGCTCCTCGATCAGCCCTGTAGACAAACAAAAGTACAAACAACTTCCTACTCTATTGAGATTAGTTCGAAATAGATATATCTATTAGAGACAAATTCATGTGAGATCAAACACAGAATTGAAAGAAACAGGCCAAGCATATTATATTCATAGGAACAACAATCAAGAAAACTTACAACCATAGATGTGAGTGCAGCAGTTTCATCAAGTTCCCCTTGTCCAAACCCTTGCTTAAACAGTCCACACGCAGAATGTTGATGATCCAAATGACATACCACTCATGATATCATAAGTTTGGTATAATTATCAATCTCCATTCCCCCTCCTCCATGGAAACCCCTCATTATATAGGATTTGGAGGTTTAACCACCATGGAGAAGATCTCTCATCAAATCCACTAAGAAGGGGATCTCTAAGATATTTGGGGAGAAAATATCTCTTAAGGATTTTGGGGAGGAAATATCTCTCAAGGATTTTAAGGAGGAAATATTTCAACCATCCATGAGATCCTCCACCTTCCCTAAAAAATAGGAAACCAAATGTGAGTTGGATCCTCACACTTAATTGCTTTCTTTTTCATGAATATTAATAATAATTCATGTATACTTGGTATTTCTTGTCCTTCATGTAATATATCCCTCCTCCACATTGACTAGGGATTATGACATAGGTTATTCCATGGTGTCAAAGTGTATGCGATGCTTATACAACACTTTACGACACTTAGGGTGAGGTACCTAGGTGTGCAAATTTCATGTGTAACAGAATCCCTCAACCATGGGTTTATGCGCGTAATGACAGATCTCTGTGGCTTAAAGACATCAGAATACGTCTCTACCCTGAAAAAAAATTCCCACAATTTCTTCCAAGGAAAGTTCTCTGATACCACTTGCAAGAAACAAGATATAATAAATATGCAGAACAGAAATAAAATGCTAGAAATGGCAGAATAACAGTAATATAACCAACATAATCTCCACAATAACACATAAATGATATAAGAACAACAATAGAAATAACACTTTGATTCAGAAAGCAATGTTCATGGGCCTCTTCGAGGGGGCAACCTCCAGTCGAGCAACGCTCTGTTACAATAATCTCCAAGCTAGGGTTTTCATACCCTCGACCCTTATTTATTTATTTATTTATTTTATGTATGGAGGAATCAACAACTAGTTGGGCACGTGCTCACGTTACACGTGGACGTGTTATCCAACTACTACCACTATAACCTCCAGGTGTGCCCATGAGGCCCCATACGTGACACACATTGTAAGTCGGGGGGCGTTGAACTCGAAACCTCATGGAACTTCATTTTCACGGAACTTGCCAATTGAGCTGCCCCCCAGGGGCCCCTCGACCCTTATTTATACTAAATATGTCTATCAAGAGAAGCATCTAGAGGAAGATCCTTCTAGAAGCGGAAGCTTCTATTAGGTCTTCTTACGTCCACCTTATTCTATTTTATTGAAATGCCCTATTAATATTGACATTTATTACATCCAAATATATTGATCTACCTATGTGTGAGTTAGGATCCTAACAGAGACATGAAGGATATCTCAACCGTTGATTGAGAAAGGGGACGCAAAACTGTTGATCTAGTTGAAATGTCAATATCCTGAAGTGGAGGCAGAGCCATCGACTCACAATGACAAGTGTCCGTGGATCATCGACTCGGGAATATTGGTGTACGGAAGAAGATAGGGTTTGAGATTTGAAACTACCAAAGCTTAGATCACAAAATAAATCGCAGTCATTGATTTAGGGAGGTTAGATATAATCCATAGATCATGAAAGAAAAAATCTGAACCATCCTTTCAGGAGCATCATCAAGATCGTGAGATCGATGGTCCCATTGCATTGTAGGGTCATAACATGATTGAATCTTAATTTTTTGTGTGTGGGCCGCAATTGAAACCATGGTTTTGGAGAAAGGGTACATGGCAGCTGGAGGTGGATTGTGGGGAGAAAAGTGGTTTATCCCAAACCACCTTTGGACATGCCCACAATCATGTGGTCACATGAGATCATCGCCCATGGTCATATCAAGAAACGGATCCAACACTCACTAGACTGAGTTTGAGAAGTGCATGTTGGTTAGGTGTATGGTCATCGTCGGTGGTCATGAGAAAGGAAGGGTCTTAGAAATAAAATATAACACCCACTGTGAATTTTTCTCAGGAAGGGAAAAGGTGCTAAAGGGATGAGCACGTGAAGGTTCTCTCTATAATTGACTGAATGGAGTGATTGTATCTATCAGATAATTCTAAAAGCTTCAAGGTGATCGCCAGAGGAGCTGAAGATTCTTGAGGTAACTGCCAGTGGAATGAAGACTCATCATAGAGATAATTGAAAGATGAAAAAGTGTTGAAGACTATAACTGCCAAAGAATGTAAGAACCCTCCTATGTTAAGGACCACTACTCTGACATCAGGTGCAATTTTTTTTTTTGTTTTAACCCTGTATGCGCGCGTGTAGAAGAAACAACCCTCTCGACCCTACATGACCACTCGAACCAACAGGACGTAATTAAGAAAAACAAAATCAAGATGACATGACAGATCATAGTGACAACAAGGAAATAAAGCCCCTGGACACAAGGCATGAAACTACCAGCAGTAAGCAGAATAGACACCAGGGGTTAGGTACAGTCCTGTCACAGAATGGAAGAATCCAACAGTAGAGTCGCAGTAGTGGAACTGTGCCTTTAAACAGCCCGAGACTACTGATACGGCTCAGAGTGTGTCGCAAGAGTGGAACTGTGCCTTTAAACAGCCCAGGACTCTTGATACAGCACTGGATTCTTGACGTAGGGAAGTGTACAGACTTAAATGCTAGGGCTACTGAAGGTGACTAATTCCCGCCCGACATAAGCAGTCCAACCTACAATTACTACAACTTAGCGCATCAATCGACAGCAGAGAACCCTCGTCTACTGAGGAAAACACAAGACAAGGACTCAGACCACAACAACCGTTATTATGACCAGGCACTAAATCTGACTTCAAGGGACAAGGGTTAACGACCCCCAACAAGAAAATCATACATCCATGGGCAGCAATAATTAAATAAGCATCCAATCATTAAGACGACGGGGCATTTATCTAAGACTCAAGACAATAGTTATAGACCCAAGGCTCCGTTTAAATTCTAAGTTCGACGAGATACCATTTACCTATCAATTGTCAAGACCATCTTAGACTCTCATTTTAAATGCGATAAGGTACTTCATTTACGCCTTTATCAACAATGTATTTAATGGAAATTCTCCAAGACTAACACGACCACATTAATTTACCACCGGTGTCAATTACCTATCATTACGATGACCTTGCAACCTTGGAATAACATCAACATTATAAATGAGGAGCATACCCTAAATTAACTTCCAACTTAAATTATCAACATCATGACATGTATCGGTTATAACATAAAACAAACGGAACTACCTAATCTAGTGTAACATAACCATTCCACCCCAATTGCATAAACATTAGTCCCAAGAACCTTGATTCCTTAACATGGGTTCACGATAACTAATAGCATAATCCTTAATCCATATAACTTGTTAGCATAAATATCCAATACATCATTAGCGTAGACCTTAAGTTCGATAAACTCATTGCACCAGGAATCTATACATTGTCAACATAACCATTAAATATTCATCACATTCTCACCTCTTTAACCAATAGCATTCACTTAAACATTACTTAAACCTAGCATCACCTCAATCATTCCCTGATCAATTAACACCATTCAATGCTCATTACATTTTCATTATTTTAACACACATACACGGAATATCAGCATTCACTTTAGCATTAATGTAACCGTTTCATGGCCTAACACCTTTATAAAACAATAAAAATATTTCATACAATAATTATCTGTGGCATTCTATCTAAATTACATCACTCCTTCATTAAAAGTTACCCTATCATTGCCCTAACATAGCAATACGTTCCATGCTTAAATTCATAGCTATTAATAAACAACGATGGAATTGCATAACCATTAACTAGAAACTGATTAATTAACAATTGAGTGACAATTACACATTGTTCATTACAACTTAAGCAATAGTAGTATTATCATCCTATTACCAGAAGCATACATTTCAATGTTAACCTAACACTGCCCCCCCAACTAGCAATATATTTCATGATTAATCAATTAGCAATTTATAACTATCAATAAACTTGCGTAACCAATAAATAGTAGCCGATTATATATCAAGTGAATAACGATTATTTATGGTTCAATACAGCAAGGCAATTGATAACTAATAACTAAATTGCATAACCATTTAGTAGTAGCCGAATAATTAACTGTTGACTAACAAATATTTAGGGTTCATTACGGTTAAGCAATAATAGCAAAATCTTTACGTTGCCTGAAGTATCCATTAAAGGTTACCCTAAATCCATAACAAAAGATTATCATTGAATAAAATAAAAACAGCAGGTGCGGCCGAGTACGAATTGTCTCAGACGGGATAAACAGATTCGCTATCATCTCAGGTTCACTATTGTATCGTAGTTGGCGCCAATCGGCGATAGCTGGGACCCACTATCTAAGGGCAAAAAAACAAGGAAGTTATGGCAGGCCGCAAGCAGCTGTTGGCATGCCTCCAGTTGGCGATGGATAAGAAAATTGAGGGATGGGCAGAACTAAATCAATAACAGCTGAACGAGCCAGCTGTAACCATCATCTCGCCCTTGAAAAAAATGATAAAAGTAACTACAGAAAATAACCGGAAATTCACGACTTCGGGAAGATAACAATACGTTTCTTCTTTGTGGGGAGGTCTGTCGTTTTTCAAACTTTACTAAACAGGAGATGCCCAGGCGTACTCTTTAAATGCTAGATTGAAATGCACAGCCAGCACAGCCGCCCAGGGCACGCATAACACTCCGTCACGCCACTCACGAACAGCCATGAATGCGGCCCTGTCTCTGACGGTGCGCAGCTATCAGAATGTTGCCAACAATTAAGTTGAGGGAAGACAGAGGTCTGTGGTTGAGCGTGGATGTCTAGGATTTTTGCTGAGTGTGTCCAGGCGCGAGGACCAGGGCAAGACCGCACTAGCTCTGTGCATTCACAGGCACGCGACCAGCTTAACGCTGCGCCAGATTCTAAGGGTGGTATCCACAGGGAAAACACAACATTTAAATTCGAATGCAACAAGTCCAGATTGTTTGAAGGGAGTAGATCTGATTTAATAACAAGCGTATCTCCAGCCAGTCGTCAATCACCCACACCTTTTGTAGAGTTAATCAGATATTTAGCGAGAGAAAAAGTCAACCCAACGCAAAAACTGAGGGGTTCTTCAGCCGGCAAGAGACCACGATGAAATTTCTCATTTTGCACTTAAACTAGGATAAAGTTGTGGTTCTGATAAGTCCACTTGACCTAGGTTCTTATTGCATGAGTGCAGGAGTTAAAACAAACTGCAATGGTGGACCCAGCTCCGGCCGAGCCATTATGTTACTATCGCCAAGGCATTCACACAGGTGAAGGAAGCGACTAAATTTTTGGTTAAAGGTGGTTACAATCCGGTAACAGCTTTGCTAACAACCTTCATTCGAAGGGCCAGGATGAATTAGTATAAGCCACAATGGTATGCTAGCCATAATCAATTCTAGGAGTGATATGACGAAGGGATTAGATGCCAGAATGAGCCCCAACACAGGTATAAACTATGGCAGGCTGTGCTAGAGTTAACAGTGAGCATATCCACGAAGATCGCCACTTCAACGCACCAATCCATGAGAATCAAAAGAATAAGAATCACTCTCCCTCAATACATTCGACCCGATGATAACACTCGTCGGGTATCAATAGAAGTAAAA
>ML780164.1:265437-296082 GCA_009831015.1 Picea engelmannii | reverse complement strand
GGGTGCCACTCGCCGACTGAACTGATTGGTAGACCTCTATAACCCCTGGAGTCAATACTCCGCCAGGTGAGCTAGTAGGAGACTAAGGGCTCTAAGGAATAATGCCCCTGCCTTATTGCGCGCCCCTTAGAATCATCGTGAGCGATTATCACAGTCGACCCTCATGGCATCGTGGGTCCTCTCGAACTAGGTAATCATTAACCTACAGTTCGAGCCACGGCGGGAGTGCTAGCAGGCGGTGGCAGGGCTGTTGTCCACCCCTCTCCCTCAACCTCTCTGCAATTGTGTGTGGCCCTTTACTCCATATGCGAGTCAAGTCGGCAAGCTATCGTCAGCCTACATCACCAATAATCATGTCAGAAAAGTCGTCATCAAATCATCAATCAAATAAAACATCATAATAAACATATCAACCCAAAAGCACACTCCCTGACTCAATCCGGAGTCTAAGGGGGTTCTACTGATGCCTCTGCATCCTGAAGGTCAAAAAACCCTGCACACTCAACAAAACTGAGTCAATAGCACCCATCTACATCAAATAGTAACACATCATGTCCTCTGTCAATCACATCATAATCATATACAAAAGGTTTAACATCAAAAAGGGTCCAGATCACTTGCGAGCAAGTGTCCTCAAATAATAAGTGGTCTCAGTGCGCCAGAGCGGGATGTTACAGAGAAGCCAAAGAATCTAAGGATAATGACCACTGATGAAGAACAGACTCAAAATTATCACCAGAGAGGATGAAGCATTGAGTGTATGATCTGGTAGAGGATTTGGCATGATAAATATACGTAGAATAGAGAAGATATGGTTTCTTCTTTTGATAGTTATTCATGCAAGTAGAATCATGAAGTGCGCACCAGCTGAAGCACACATAAGAGGTGTAGTGCAGAGTATGGAAATGGTGCACATAGCATAAAATGCATAATAAAGACATAGAACAAAATGCATATCTAAGAGAAAAATAGAAAGCCGAAGTGCGCATGCAAAGACAGAGAAGAAGAATAAAAATCACAAGAATATGCGAGCATTAAGACACTAATGCAGGCAAAGCAGAGCAGTGTAGCAAAACAATGATGAGACTAGTAAGTCATTGATAAATGCAATATCACTATAATAAATTTCAGTAACAAAGATTTATATCTCAGGGTGGTAGGGTGGTGCTAGGGAGGAATGCTATCCTTAGAGTTTCAAGTGGGTACTAAAGGGTTGATAATTTTATTATCTGAATACCTATAAGCCATCATATACAACTCGAATTCCTGTCATCCATCAGATCACTTTCGAGTGGAAGGATAGGATAAGCGAGGTAAAATATATGAGATCTCATTTATGAAAATTTCCATAATCCATTGGATCATTCTAAGTGGAAGGATATGATAAGATAGAAGATTTGCATTGCAGACAGATTGATCCAACGATCTAGGATCATGATTGATGAAAAACATTTAATTCAGTGATAAATATGCGAGGAGGTTAAGCTCCAGAAAAATCTCACCTCAATATTTTTCAGTTTGAGATTTGAAAGATCCGAAGCTCGGAGAGCCAGAAATCTGAAATGAATAAGGGCCATCGGGTCTGGAGAACATACTATGGTCATTATATCAGGGAGATCTAATTCAGTAGACCATGTCAACATGGACATGTGGCAGACCACGTCAGCAAGGACATGAGGGATATTTGCATTAGAAGACCATGTCAACAAGGACATGTGGCAGACCATGTTAGCAGAGCACGTCAACAAGTACACATGGCATAATCAGGTGATGACAAGTGTTAAGAGGAAATTGGCTCATGCCATGTCAACAAGTGACGTAATAAAGTAACGTCACTCTGGGAGTTTTACTTTAGGAGTTTTAACACTAGCACTTGCCCAAAGTCTTTAAGTCTTGAATGTCGAAGTCCCGAAGTGGACACAAAACGTCTGATCTGAAGATCACTTCAACAACATTCTCGACTATCGATCTAATACAATGGAAGGATAGCGTAAGTAAAATAGTTGAAGTAACGAGGTGAAAAAGAATCGTTCATCATGCAAATAAAATCCGATCATCCGATCTACTTCGGTGAAAGATACTTTAGAAGGTCGAAAGACTATAGAGGTTGAAAGTTTCGAACACCGAAGTTCCGAAGTGAACGATAATCGTTCATTGGGAAAAAAATAGATCAACTATCTGATCTACTTTGGACAAATCTTCTTTGGAAAATTTGAAAGTTTGTGAAGTCCCAAAGACCCGAAGGGTGAAGTCTCGAAGACTCGAAGGGAGAAGTCCCGAAGACCTGAAGTGGACATAAGTCATCTAATCTAAAGATCACTTTGAGAGTATTCTCAACCGTTGATCATACTTCAGTTAAAGTGGAGACTTGAGAATATCTGAAGTCCTAAGAGCCGAAATACATTCTCGACCATTGAATTATCTGAAGAAGACCATCAGATCATCCGAAGAAGACCTCAAGCATCAAATCATCCAAAGAGAATCTGGGCAGTCTGATCCATAACATTAGTTTGATATTTGAAATCTCTAAAGTATGGAGAACTAGAGAGATGAAATACATTCTCGACCGTTACATCGTTTGAAGTAAATCTCAGTCGTTAGATCATCTGAAGAAGATCTCAAGCGTTGGATCGTCCGAAGTGAACCTGGGCTGTCTAATCTAGAGAGTAAATTTGAGATTTGAGATTTCAGAAGTCCAGAGACCCAAAATATATCTCGACCATTGATCGAGAAAGGGGACGCATAATTGTTGATCTGGTTGAAAGGTCAATTTCCCGAAGTGGAGGTAGAGCCATCAATTGATAAGGATAGGTGTCTGTTGATCATTGACTCCGGAATATTGGTGTACGAAAGAAGGTAGGGTTTGAGATTTGAAACTACTGAAGATCAGATCATGAAATAAATCATATTCATTGATTTAGAGAGGTTAGATCTGATCCATAGATCATGAAAGAACAAATCTAAACCGTCCGTTCAGAAGCATTGTCAAGATCATGATATCGATGGTCCCATTGCATTGCAGGGTTAGAACATGCTCGAATCTTAATTTTTCGTGAGTGGGCCACAATTTAAACCATGGTTTTGGAGAAAGGGTACATGGCAGCTGGAGGTGGATTGTGGGGAGAAAATATGTTGATCCCAAACCACCTTTGGATGCGCCCGCAATCGCGTGGTCAAATGAGATCATCTCCCATGGGCATATCGAAAAACAGATCCAACACTCACTAGAATGAGATCGGGAAGTGCATGTTGGTTAGGCGTATGGTCATCGCTGGTGGTTACAAGAAAGGAAAGGGCTTAGAAAGAAAATCTAGCACCCAATGTGAAGTTTTCTCAGGAAGGGAAAAGGTGCTAAAGGGATGAGCGCGTGAAGGTTCTCTCTGCAATTGACTGAATGGAGTGATTGTATCTACCATAGAATTTTAAGAGATTCAGGGTGATCGCCAGAGGAGATGAAGATTCTTGAGGTAACTATCAGTGGAATGAAGACTCATCATAGAGGCAATTGAAATATGGAAAAGTGTCGAAGACTGTAACTGTGAGAGAAGCCAAAGAATCTCAGAATAACGACCACTGATGAAGAACAAACTCAAAATTATCACCAGAGAGGACGAAGAGTTGAGTGTATGATCTGGTAGAGGATTTGGCATGATAAATATACACATAAAAAAAAAGGGATGGTTGCTTCTTTTGATATTTATTCATGCAGGTAGAAGCATGCAGTGCACAACAGCTAAAGTGCATAGAAGAGGCATAGTGTAGAGTATGGAAATGGTGCACAGAGCATAAAACGCAAAATAAAGACATAGAACAAATGCATATCTAAGAGAGGAAGAGAAAGATGAGGTGCACATGCAAAGACAAAGTAGAAGAACAAAAAATGCAATAATATGTGAGTCAAAAGACACTGATGCAGGCAGAGCAGAGAAGTGTAGCAGAATAGTGATGAGACTAGTAAGTCATTGATAAATGCAGTATCACTATAATAAATTTCAGTAACAAATATTTATATCTCAGGGTGGTAGGGTGGTGCTAGGGAGTACTGTTGTCCTGATAGTTTCAAGTGGGTGCTAAAGGGTTGAGAATTTGATTATCTGAATACTCATAAGCCATCGGATCAAACCTGAATTCCCGTCAGCCGTCGGATCACTTTTGAGTGGAAGGATAGGATAAGCAAGGTAAAAGATCTGAGATCTCATTTATGCAAATTTATGTGAGTCGTTGGATCATTCTAAGTGGAAGGATAGGATAAGATAGAAGAGCTGCATCGCAAACAGATTGATCCATCGATATAGGATCATGATCGATGAAAAACATTTAGTTCACGTATAAATATGCGAAGAGGTTAAGCTCCAGAAAAATCTCACCTTAAGATTTTTCAGTTTGAGATTTGAAAGACCTGAATCCCGTAGAGCCATATATACAAAATGAATAAGGACCATCAGATCTGGAGAAAATACAATGGTCGTTATATCAAGGAGATCTACGTCAACATACCATGTCAACATGGAAATGTGGTAGACCACGTTAGCAAGGACGTGAGGGATATTTACATTAGTAGACCACGTCAACAAGGACATGTTGTAGACCATGTTAGCAGACTACGTCAAGAAGTACACATGGCATAATCACATGATGAAAAGTGTCAAGAGGAAATTGTCTCGTGCCATGTCAACAAGTGACATAATCAAGCTACATCACTCTAGGAGTTTTACTTCAAGAGTTTTACCACTAGCACTTTCCCAAAGTCCTGAAGTCTTGAATGTCGAAGTCCCGAAGTGGACATGAAACGTCTGATCTAAAGATCAGTTCAGCAACATTCTCGACCGTCGATCTAATATAGTGGAAGGATAGCCTAGGTAAAATAGTCAAAATACCAAGGTGAACAAGAATCGTTCATCATGCAAATAAAAAATGATCATCCGATCTACTTCGGCGAAAGATACTTCAGAAGTTCAAAATACTAGAGAGGTTGAAAGTTTCGAACACTGAAGTTCTGAAGTGAACGAGAATCATCCATCGGGAAAACAATAGATCAATCGTCAGATCTACTTCGAAGAAATCATCTTTGGGAAATTTGAAAGGCTGTGAAGTCTCAAAGACCCAAAGGGAGAAGTCTCGAAGACCTGAAGTGGACATAAGTCATTCGATATAAAGATCACTTCGAGAGTATTCTCAACCATTGCTCATACTACAATGAAAGTTGAGACTTGAGAATATCTGATGTCCGGAGAGCCGAAATACATTCTTGACCATCGGATCATCCGAAGAAGATCGCAGCCGTCAGATCATTCGAAGAAGACCTCAAGCATCAGATCGTCCAAAGAGAATTTGGGCCATCTGATCATTAGCAGTTATGAAGGTAATGAGAAGGTAATGGATGCCAAGATTCAAACCTATAGATTACAGTTTGAAAAATTAAATATGAAAGAGGATGAAACTGTTGAGAAGTACTTTCTGAGAATTGAAAAACTAGTAAATGCAATGAAAAGGGTTGGTGAAAAAATTGAGGAAGCCTCTTTAGTTCAGAAAATTTTGAGATCTCTGTCAGATAGGTTCAACCCAAAGGTCTCTTCTATAGAAGAACTTAATGTTCTAAAAGTTCCACCTTTTGATGAACTTCTAGGAATGTTGTCTTCATATGAAATTAATATAGGTCACTTTGCATCTAAGTGTCCACACAAGAAGAAGGACTAGAACTCTGAAGGTGAATAGAAGTACAAATCCAAGAGATTTGATAAAAAGAAAATTTTATGTGTAAATAATCATGAATCTTCAGGAGACACAAATAGTGACTCTTCTTCTGATGATAAGGTTAATGAATTTATGCTTATTGCCAAAGAGGATTATGACATTGAAAGAAAAATAGGAAATATGACCTTTGGAAATGATGAACTAGGTAAAATCAAGGGTAAAAAGATGGTGAGTTTGAGTAATGGCAAAGGAGATGCCCAAGATGTTCTTCTTGTAGATGGTATGAAACATAATTTTCTCAGTGTAAGTCAAATGTGTGACACAGACTATGAATAAGTATTCACTTCCAAATATTGTAAGGTAAAGAATGTAAACTCAGGACAAGTGGTGGCTAAAGGCATAAGGACAAATGATAATGCATGTGTGCTAAAAGAAGATAGAGAAGAGTGTCATCTAAGAAAACATGATGAGGGTTGGTTATGGCATAGGAGATTTGGACATCTAAACTTTGACCACTTAATCAAGCCCAAAATTATCAAAGTCACAATATTCTGTGTGTAAACCCTACCAAGTAGGAAAGCTAACCACGACATGGTTTAAATCCAAAGAGCTCTACTTCAACAGAGAAACCACTCCAATTAGTTCATATGGATTTATGTGGACCATCAAGACAGGAAGGCACAAGGAAGGAAAACTATTTCATGCTGATCATTGATGATTACTTCAGACTCACTTGGGTTGTTGGTCTCATAGGAAAAACTGAAGCATTTGAGAAATTTAAAATATTTAAATATTTAATTGAGAATCAAATAGGAAACAGGTTAAAGGCAGTAAGATCAGACAAAGGAGGAGAATTTATGTCAATTTACTTCAAGGAATTATATGATAAACATGGGATCAAGAGAGAATACACAATCCCAGGAACTCCACAACAAAATGGACTAGTTGAAAGATGAGTATGATGATAGGGCTAATGAAAGCATATTCTTAGGATATAATACCAATGGTAAAGGATATAGATGCTTTAATACAATATTGTATAAATTAGTTGATTGAATTGATTTAAAGGTTGATGAAGGAGTCCCAATAAAATAGGTGAGAAATATTGAGTCTACTACAAAGGACACAATTGAGGCTGAAGATGAACAGGTCCAACAATCTAGTATTTCATTCCAAGACCAAGCTCATCCCCATAAAATACCATTTTCTGAGAGAGCAGGTAACCAATAATATTGTTCAGGATCATTACACTCCAACCACATAATAAATTGTAGACATCTTTACTAAACCCTTAGCCAAGACACCATTTGAATATATTTGTCAGAAGTTGGGTGTCATCTCTTCTCTCACCTAAGAGAGTCCATCCTTTCAGGGGGAGTTTGTGTTGGTTGAATATTTGATACCTCTAAAAAGTACTACAACAACTCAATTTGAGTATCTACGCTAGAAGTTGGGCGTGACCCTGTTATTAAGTTAAAATAATATATTTGATTAGGGGGAGAGTGCTCTTAGTATATATGATTAGGGGGAGCACAGAGTCATGCTTTGTTTTATTTGAAATTGATGTCAAAGGGGGAGAAAAAGGTGTTGTCTGTATGCTACAATTGGAGGTCTAAGAAGAATAGTGCAACCTTTCAGGGTTTCCATTAATGCCAAAGGGGGAGGTTGTTGGCATGTTTACAAGAAGAGTGTTCTTTTCATTTATGGCAGGAACAACAACGAACCAAACCTTGAGAGAGAAGAATATTAGAAATCTTAGAAGAGATAATGGTTCTAGAAGTGCAGATGAGGTACAAGATATGCACTCGCAGTAGGAGAAAAGGTAGAGACCCGTGAACACTTAGAAAACCTTCTAAGTCAGAGAGATCAAAATCTCAGGAAGAAGAGAGACAGTGGCCATTGAATCACCGATTGAGACGACAAAAAACTGTCAGATAATTTTAAAGTGGAAGGATAGGATAAGTGGGGCTAAAGGGTTGAGAATTTGATTATCCAAATACCCATCAGCCATCGGATCAAACCCGAGTTCCCATCAGCCATCAGATCACTTTCAAGTGGAAGGATAGGATAAGCGAGGTAAAATATCTTGGATCTCATTTATGTGAATTTTCGTCAGTCGTTGGATCATTCTGAGTGGAAGGACAGGATAATATAGAAGAGTTGCATCACAGACATATCAAGCCATCGATCTAGGATCATGATTGACGAACAAAATTTATTTTTGGTATAAAGATGCGAGGAGGTTAACCTCTGGAAAAATATCACCTCAAGATTTTTCATTTTGAGATTTGAAAGACCTGAAGCCCGGAGAGCTGGAAATATGAAATGAAAAAGGACCATCATATCTGTAGAAAATACGATGACCGTTATATCAGGGAGATCTATGTCATCAGACCACATCACCATGGACATGTGGAATACCATGTCAGCAAGAATGTGAGGGAAATTTATGTCAACAGACCACGTCAGCAAGGACATGTGGCAAACCATGTTAGCAGACCACGTTAGCAAGTACACATGGAATAATCAGGTGATGACAAGTGTCAAGAGGAAATTGGCTCGTGCCATGTCAACAAGTGATGTAAGAAAGTTATGTCACTTCGAGAGTTTTACTTTGGGAGTTTTACCACTATCACTTGCCCAAAGTCCTAAAGTCCCGAATGCCAAAGTCTCGAAGTGGACACGAAATGTCCGATCTGAAGATCACTTCAGGAGAATTCTCGACCTTCAATCTAATATAGTGGAAGGATAAAATAAGTAAAATATCTGAAGTACCAAGGTGAATGAGAACCGTTCATCATGCAAATAAAATCTGATAGTCCGATATACTTTGGAGAAAGATACTTCAGAAGGTCGAAAGACTGTAGAGGTTGAAAGTTATGAACATCGAAGTTCTGAAGTGAGAAAGAATCATTCATCAGGTAAACAATAGATCAACCGTCCGATCTACTTCGGAGAAATCTGCTTCAGGAAATTTGAAAGGTTACGAAGTCCTGAAGACCCGAAGGGCAAAGTCTCAAAGACCTGAACTAGACATAAATCGTCCAATCTAAAGATCACTTCGAGAGTATTCTCAACCATTGATTATACTATAGTGAAATTGATACTTGAGAATATCTAAAGTCCGAAGAGCCGGAGAGTCAAAATACATTCTAGACCATTGGATCATCCAAAGAGGATCACAGCCATCAGATCATCCGAAGAAGACTTTAAGCATTAGATTGTCCAAAGCCAATCTAGGCCGTCTGATACAAAGCATCAGTTTGAGATTTGATATCTATGAAGTCCGAAGAGCCGGAGAGATGAAATACATTGTCGACTGTTGGATCATCTGAAGTAAATCTTGATCATTAGATCATCCAAAGAAGATCTCAAGCGTTGGACCTGGGTCGTCTGATCCAGAGTGTAAGTTTGAGATTTGATATTTCAGAAGTCTGGAGACCCAAAGGATATCTCGACCATTGATCAAGAAAGGGGATGCAGAACCGTTGATCTGGTTCAAATTTCAATTTCCCAAAGTGGAGGCAAATTCATCGATTGAGAAGGATAGGTGTCCATGGATCATCGACTCTAGAAGATTGGCATATGGAAGAAGGTAGGGTTTGAGATTTGAAACTCCCAAAGCTCGGATCATGAAATAAATCACAATCGTTGATTTAGGGAGGTTAGATATGATCCGCAAATCGTGAAAGAAAAAATCTGAACCGTCTATTCAGGAGCACCATCAAGATCATGAGATTGACGATCCCATCGCATTGCAGGGTCAGAACATGCTCAGATCATAATTTTTCATGAGCGGGCCGCAATTGAAACCATTTTTTGGGAGAAAGGGTATGTGGCAGTTGGATATGGATTGCGTGGAAAAAAGAGGATGATCCCAAACCACCTTTGTATGCGCCTTCAATTGTGTGGTCACATGAGATCATCGCCTAATGTCATATCGAGAAACAGAGCTAGCACTCACTAGACAAAGATTGGGAAGTGCTTGTTGGTTAGGCGTATGGTCACTGCCAATGGTCACATGAAAGGAATGGGCTTAGAAAGAAAATCTAGCGCCCATTGTGAAGTTTTCTCATAAGGGAAAAAGAGCTAAAGGGATGAGCATGCAAAGGTTCTCTCTGTAACTGACTGAATGGAGTGATTGTATCTACCAGAGAATTTGAAGAGCTTCAGGGTGATTTCCAGAGGAGTTGAAGAGTCTCAAGGTAACTTCAAGTGGAATGAAGACTCATCATAGAGACAATTGACAGATGGAAAAGGGTCAAAGACTGTAATTTCCAGAGAAGCTAAAGAGTCTCAGGATAATGGCCACTGATGAAGAACATACTCAGCATTATCGCCAGAGAGAACAAAGAGTTGAGTGTATGATATGGCAGAGGATTTGGCATGATAAATATACGTAGAACAAAGAAGAGATGATTTCTTATTTTGATAGTTATTCATGTGGGTAGAAGCATGTTGTGCACAGAAGCTGAAGCATACATAAGAGGCGTAGTGTAGAGTATGGCAATGGTGCACAGAGCATAAAATGTAGAAGAAATACATAGAACACAATGAATATCTAAGAGAGGAAGAGAAAACTAAGGCGTGCATGCAGAGACAGAGTAGAAGAACAAAAATCACAAGAAGATGTGAGCAAGAAGACATTGATGTGGGCAAAGCAGAACAATGATGGTATTGGTAAGTCATTGATAAATATAGTATCACTGTAATAAATTTCAGTAACAAAGATTTATATCTCATGGTGGTATGGTGGTGCTAGGGAGGATTGTTGTCCTCAGAGTTTCAAGTGGGTGCCTGAACAAAAGAATTTGTAGCTTCCATATGGTTGTAGCTAGAAAAACGAGGGTGGCAGGGTGGTGCAAAGGAGAACTATTGTTCTCTGTTATACAGGTTGGTGACTGTGTAATTGGAAGTTGATGCTAACATACAGTTGGTGTTGGAACACTCAGGGACTTGGTGCTTCCTTCTAGTGGGTGCTAGAGAATCAAGAGAGTTGGTTCTCTCAGTAAGTTGTAGATTGTATAGGTTGGTTCATGTGTGACTAGAAGTTGGTGCTTCCATCCAGTTGGTGTTGAAACACAAAGGGGGTTGGCGCTTCCTTCTAGTGGGTGCTAGAGAAATCAAAGAGTTGGTTCTCTCAGCAGGTTTCTTCTTGTAAAACATATCTGGAAGCCTCGAAAGAAGTTGGTGCTCATAATAATGATAATGTACAGAAAATAAATACTACTTATCATATCAAGAAGAAGAGGTTTTCTCCCTTTATGGGTTTCCTCAAGAATATCTGTCTCTGTATATTTCATGTGTGTGATTAATGTTGAATATTCTATTGCTTACTTCCCTGCATTATTGTGATAATCATTGAGTGTTTTGTAATGATTTCAAAATAGGCATAATTTTTTAAGGACAATAACAATTGATTCAACCCCCCCTCTCAATTGTCCAACACCTTAAAATATAATAGATTTATTTAAATAAATAAAGAGTATTTCCTTGGGTTAAAAATAAAATAGATTTTGTTTTTCCTTCAAAGAATACTAGGATGGGGATCCCATGGACCATAAAATGAAATGTGTTTTATACTTGACTTAATGTGATGGAAACATCTGAACCCTTTACTTTATTTATGAGATTTCCTCTATAGATGGATGCTACTATATTGGAGGTGGCATAATCATAGTAATTGCTTCATGTTGATTCGTCTCTGTGATCTTGATTAAAAAAATTCTTCACCACTCTTCTATGTACTCCCTCATTGGAGAAACCATTAATTCATACTTTTTTTTTATTTAAAATTGTTCATTTTCCATTTTCTTTAAATAAATACTTAATTTTTGCAACATTTCCTCAATATCATCATTCTTAATAATGTATCAAATAAGCTACATTTTCACCTCATCTTTGAAGAATTCCATTAAGTCAATAAACTCAGTCTCCCATGCCACTCTTCATTATTTATGGAATTCAAACCTTGGTAATTTTTTATACCATGTTGATATTTTACCACTCTACTCAACACTTGGAAGTTAGCTCAAAATAAAATCACTTTATCTACTAAAAGCACAATTGACTAATCAACTGAACATGCAAAAGAAACATAAACTAGGAAAACAAAGTCTCACACATAATAAACCAATATTTTTGGGTAAAATACCCCTAGAAAAACCATGGAGGGAAAACCAATACTTGTATTCTTTTATTAAGGTCAAATCAGGTCTCTCGTAGCATGGAAAATTTCCCACTAAGAGAAATATAACTACATACAAACATGGCAACGTCTTCTATGTCATACGACCCCTGAAAAGCATTCTTTCAAGGTATATGTGATTGTACTTCATTTGAACCATGCACATACGTGATTTTACCTACCATGAATCATGTACATGTACGAAAAAACCATATGGACACTTTTGTATGGTGCTATGCTTTCCTATGGCTTCAATCCTCTAAAAACCACCTATAACTGCCTCTTCTCTCTCTTCTCCTTGACCTGTATGATCTCTAGATGGAATTCCTTCTCCACCTATCTGAGGTATTGATCACAGTCCTTTGTGATCCAACCCTCTCTACATCATCACTAGATGAATTATCTTCACCCAACCTATAAGATCTACTCAATCTCATGTAAGAAAAAGTCTTTCTTTGCTTCTACACTTCTCACAATAGAAAAATCCCTTCTTTCCTATCCTAAAACTTGGTCTCTCACCAAAGTCTCTCACAAGTGTATCTCATACAATTCCCTTATTTATAACTGTGAAATTATCATCTTGTACCTGTCCATCCAATAGTTGACAGGCGAACTGATCCTTCGCACACTCCATCACCATATGGTCTTTCCATTCAACTGATACACCTATCATGGAAAATATGGATGGCCTCCTCAACAATGCATCAACCACCACGTTGTTTTTCCCTTTGACAAATTCAATTTCAAAGTCGTAGGCCTGTATTGTTCTTACCCATTTTTGTTGCCTCTCATTCAAGTCCTTCTGCTCCAGTAGGTATTTGAGACTGTTATGATATGATTTGACCACAAACCATGCACCTGCCAAGTATTGTCGGAATTTGGCTAGTTCATGCATGATAGCCAACATTTCTTTGTCATAAATGTTGTAAAGTAGTTCTGGACCCCTGAGTTTCCAGCTCTCATAGGAAAGAGGGTGTCTATTCTGCATTAGTATGGCCCCTATCCCTTCTCCCGAGGCATCACACTCCAAGGTAAAATGTGGGCCGAAATCGGGAAGGGCTAAGACTGGGCACATGCTCATCACCTTCTTCATCTTGTCCATCGTCATTTGAGCCTCCTCATTCCATTTTAAGGCTCATTTCTTAGTCAAACTGGTCAAGGGTGCACACAGCTGAGAAAAACCCTTGACAAATTTCCTATAGTACGTGCATAAGCCCATAAATACTTTCAATTCTATGACTGTCTTACGAGTAGGCCACTCCATGATGGCTTTTATCTTCTCCTGATGTACCTGTATCCCATTTTCTCCGATGATGTGTCCCAAGTAGAGAACCTCTATCATCCCAAAATCACATTTGGAATCCTTATCATATAGTGATTGTTCCTCCATGATAGACAGGATCTGATCCACATGCCTGAGATGCTCCTCCCACATCTTGCTGTAAATGAGAAAGTCATCAAAAAATACCAGCAGGTGCTTCCTCAACTGTTTGTTGAACACATGGTTCACACAAGATTGGAATGTAGCTGGGGCATTGGTTAAGCCAAAGGGCATCACCAAAAACTCATAATGGTCGTAATGACACCTGAAAGTTGTTTTTTAGATGTCCTCCTCCCTCATCTTGATCTGATGGTAGCCAAAACAAAGGTCAATCTTTGTGAAGTAGACAGCTCCATGCAATTCATCCAGCAACTGATCAATCCTTGGTATCAGGTACCTGTTTTTTATTGTCTTTTTATTCAAGGCCATGAAGTCAATGCACATCCTTGTAGTGCCATATTTCTTCTTTACCAACACTACTGAAGAAGTGAAAGGGCTAGTGCTTGGCTTGATGTGCCCCATGTCCAAAAGTTCCTTGATGGCCTTCTCTATCTCATCTTTGTACTTCTTTGGATGTATGTATGGTGTGGTAATGAATGGTTTGGCTCCCTCCTCTAGCTCAATAATATGCTCGAACCCCCTATATGGTGGTACCCCTAGAGGAATCGGTCCAAACACCTTGTAATGCTTGTCAAGGATTTCTTGGATCTCTCGGGTGTAGTGAACCTTGCCCTGCTCATCCACACGTGCTAAAATCCTCCATTCAGTTGCGTAAACTATCTCCTCTCGTCAGAATATGGCCTCCATCCTCTTGGCCATGACTACCTTTCCAACATTCCCTGTCATGCTCTAGAGCATTATCTTTCACCCACCTTCCTCTGTGAATGACATCTCCATGCTCTTGTAATTGGTGGTGATAGGCCCCAACGTGCTAAGCCACTGAAATCCAAGGATGATGTTGGTATCTGGAAGGTCCATGATGTAGACGTCATGCACCAGCTCATGTCTACCCAAGGTAAGTTTCATTCTAGGAATGTATCTGTTACAAGGCATAGTGCTGCCACCTGCTACCTCCACTTTGAACCCTTCAAACTATACTATGGGTATATGCCTCCTTTTCAACAAAGTTGAATCAATGAAGTTATGAGAGGCTCCTCCATCAATTAGAACTGATACCTTTTGTCCCTGCAAGACTCCCCTCATCCAGAAGGTGTTATACTTGGGAACTCCACTGATAGATGCCAAGGTGGCCATACTGTCCTGTACTGTAATATTCCTCTTCTATATCAATCGTTTTGGCCTCAATGTTATGTATCTGGCCGATCTCTTCCTCCTCCTCATTGTCTGAAGTGACCTCTATGTAGTGCACTTGACCACGACCCATGCATTTGTGTGTTGGGTTCCATGGTTCCTTGCAAGTGAAGCAAAGTTGCTTCCTCCTCAACTCCCTCCTAGTATTCTCATCCACTCTGCCACGACCCTTGTCAAAACTCCTTGAGTCATGTCCTCCCTGGTTCATTGGAGGCCTTTGGTCTATTCCTCCAACATTAAGAGGTGGTCTGGGTATAAATTTTGGCTTAGCAGTTGGTCCTAGATCCCTTGTCCTCCAGATAACATCCTATAGGTTAGTAGGCTTAAACGCCTTTACCCAACCTTTCAAGGGTTCCATCAACCCTTCGGTGAAGAGAATCATGAGTCTAGTTGGAGAAATGTCTTGTACCATTACTGCCAACCTCTGAAATTCTTCAATATATACCTCAACCATGCCTGTTTGCTTGAGTTGTGTGAGCTCCTGGAAGTGTAGATCAGGATCTCCTTGATCAAACCTATCAATGAGCCTCTGAGTGAATTCTAGGTAGGATACTATCTGATTGTGGCCTAGTGTGGTGAGTCCATGATACCACCAATCATGAGCTTTGCCATCCATGTACATAGTGGCAAACTTGATGGTTTCCATCTCCCTCATGGGGTTAAGTTGCAGATAGGTATCCATATTTTGCACCCATGCCTGTGCTGTCATCTTGGTTGTACCATCAAAGTATGGAATCTCTATCTTACATGCTCTTCGTTCAAACTCAAATCTGCTCCTGTGGTTCAGGCTAGGCTTATTTTTTAACTTGAGTTGGCACTATTGATCTAGCGACATCTGATTTTGAATCACCATATCCAACCCATAGTACTCCTTAGTACAACGTGCCATTTTCTCAAAAAAATCATCCACCTGTTCCCATTGCACCTGCTCATCTGTGAACGTGGGCATGTATGGCCTAGGGTTAGCCCTGCTACCCATATTTCAGCCTAGCTGTTCATCTGTGAATGTGGGAATGTATGGCCTAGGGTTAGCCCTGCTACCCATCTTCCCATTGGACGTGCCTCCTCCCTGGCTTCCTTCGGATCTAGGAGCTTTCTCTGGGTTATATCTGATCTCACCATGGAATCCACCATATCCACTAGCCACCTTGTTCCCATACATCTCAAGGTATTTTCCCTAATGAGTCATTTGCATCAATAGCTCAGTTATCCAGGACTGGTTCTTGTCAATCTTCCTCAGATTCCCATCTACCTTCTTCAAGGTTTCAGTGATTTTGGCTTGTCCCCTTAGGTTTGTTTCCTAGTTCTCCTGTAAATGGTGGACCAAGTTTCCTTGTGTGAGGTTTAGGGTCTGTTGGAACTTGTTAAATTCGACTGCCAAGAAGGCCAAGCCCTGAGGCTCACGGTCATCCCCCGACCCTTCCATTTCATCTTATGTTTCACTGGTTGGTTTCTTCCTCCTACCCATAAAGATTCCACTGTACCTCTGCATGCACCAAGTCCTCCACAGGTTTGGAGGATCAAAGCTCTGATACCACTGTAATGATGCCAAGCCAATTTTTTTTCCTGAAACCACTAACTACCACTGACTTGATTGTTATTGTTGTGCAGGTCGCTCTTGGTGTTTCAGTCTTAGGGTTGTTCTAGTTATTTAGATGGTGTTCATACAATATCTATCCAACACATGCAAGATCACAAACATACTCAAGATATAGAAAGCACAAACATAGATCTGCCCTTTATTATGGAAAGCATGAATCAGATACAATATAGAGCAGATCTGGAATAATCCTCAGATGGCCCTCATAGATAATAGATATGAGCTGCTACAAAATTCTCTCGCTAATACAAAAGATGTCTCCAAAGGCTAGATACAATATGGATCCCAAAGAAGCCAATAATAGATGAACGTTCAACCCCCTTGGGCTGCTGGTACGTCCTATTAGCTGAAAGGGATCAATAATTTGGTCTGGTTGAAGGAGATTCTCAAATCATGCCAAACTCCACCAAAATGTAGATTGGGACCAAGGAACCCTCTCCTAGAAGTTTGAAGCCCAAATACTCAATCCTCCTCTGTCAATGGTTGAAACCCTAATGCAGTCTACACCCTCCTAAAGCCCTGAATCACTTAACAAGTTGTTCTGAATGAAGCATACCTCCAAATCCTCTTAAACTCTCTAGAATGGTAGATCGGGCTATGAAAAACCCGTAGGAGAAGTTTCAGGTTCAGATCCTAGGTAAAACTCCCTATATATGAGAAATACTGAATCACAGGACGTCCTCCTTGCCTCAAAGCCATCCCAATATGTAGATGAATATTTGATGGTGATATCTCCTCAATAAAACCTCCAAAATGATGGTTGAGGACTTGCAAATAGAACCCACGTGTTGGAATTCCCCCAAAATCTCCTGAATGGCTACATCGAACTCCTCTTCAAATGATGGTGCACCCTTGCTGGAAATTCCTGAACTGTACGACCCTGCTATTCTCTTGAACTGATGAGTGGATATGTGATGAGGGTAGAATGGTGTGGGTGGAGTCTTTCATCCCCAAGACCAATCTTGGAACAAGGTGAGTGGGTCTTTCACCACTGAGTTGCTCACAAGGGGTTGTAATAGAAAAATCCTCAAACTGTATGCTCAAGAGAAAGAACAAACAATTACCAAAATCCATAATGCCTAATAGGTGCACCCGAGCCTTGTATTAATATTTTTCTTCTATTTCTCAGTTGAGTTAGGTTAACTCCTACGGGTAACTCCTATAGCTCTTCTATTCCTTTATTGAGTTATCTTTAACTCTTTTTTCACCTTTTCATCAAGTCAACTTAATAATATAACCTTAGTTTAGTTGACCTCTCCCCTTAGTGTGGGACTATGGCCTAGTGGGGATGCCTAGGCCACTGAGTCTCCTCAGTACCTCTTCATCAAGAGGTGGGGGACATTACAGGTTCTCATCATTTTTTCTCTTCAAACCATCCCTAGACTTTAACTGAGTCTCCTCCTGGATAAAACCATTACATAGTCTATCAGGCCCTGACATTGTCTCTCATCCACATATCCCCTAAAAAAAAGGTTCCGAAGACTTGGGAAGACCTCTCAACACTACATTCACCAACTCATCATCCTGTACTATATCACCAATGGATGCACACTAATATTGGATTTGTGTAAACTTCATAAGATATTTTGTAATTGTGTCCTTACTGGAAATATTGACAACTTGAAGTTGGTGTTTCAAATGTAGCATCCTAAATGTATTATTGATTTTCTATAAATTCACCAAAGCATCATAAATTTCCTTGGAAGAATTCTTCTCAGGAATGTGAGGTATTAAGTGATCCTTTACAGATTTTGACAACACTCACTTGGCGTTTACTTCCTTCTTCTCATGAGATGCCAATTCCTATGGATTAGTAGGAATTGAAACCACACCCTCAACATACTCTTTGAGGTCATTCTCCTGCAATAAAAGAAGAACCCTTACCTTCCATTCCCAAAATTTGGTTTCCCTTTCAAACCTTTCCTCAATATGCAATGTGTTCACCCTTGTGTCTCAAAGGATGACTCTATATCTCCTTCAAATCCTTAGATCCAAGATTTAATATGATAACCCTTAGATCCTATATATCCTTCTACACGGTTTTCACCATTGCAATCCGTGTATCTATGCAACTATCACCATTGTGATCCATGTATGTACATGACTATCACCACTATGACCCACATATGTATGGGAATTTCAACACAGTGACCCACATACACCTCTGCACAACTACAAAAACTATTGTTCTTCCTTGGTACTATTGTTTCCCAGAAATATTTCCTTTAATTTCCACCTCTTGGTTATATATATTCTTTCAACTATTGAGATCTATGTTGTTGGTTTCCTCCATTCAAAGACTAGGCTTTGATACCATGTTGATTATTCCTAGAATTCAACCCTTGGTATTTTCTTATACTATGTTGATATTTTACCACTCTACTAAACACTCAGTATTTATATCAAAATAAATAACTTTATCTACTAAAATTAGAGCCGATTAATCAACTGAAAATGCAACGGAAGCATAAACTAGGAAACCAAAATCTCACACACCAAAGATCAATATTGTTAGGTAAACTACCCCCAGAAAAACTTCAGAGGGAAAACCAATACTTATATGATTTTATTAAGGTCAAATAAGGTCTCCCACAACATGGAAAATTTCCCACTAAGAGAAATACATCTACAGACAAAACTTCCATTGCTTTCTTTGTCATACGACCCCTGAAAAACACACTTTTTGAGGTATAGATGATTCACTTTTAGCTCATCTATGTGCATACACTATTTTCTCCACTGTGAATAATGTACATGTATGAAAAACCCATACGTATATTTCCATATGGATCTACACTTTTCTGTGGCTTCAATCCTATGAAACCCATATGTCAATGCCTCTTCTCTCTCTTCTCCTTGACTTGTATGATTTCTAGATGGAAGTTCTTCTCCACCTATCCAAGATCTTGAATAATGGTCCTTTTTTATCCAACCCTCTTTGCATCAACACTTGGATGAAATATATTCACCGAACCTGTGGGATCTCCTTAGTCTTGTGTAAGAAAAATTCCTTATTTTTTTCTACACTCCTCACACTAGAAAAATCTCTTCTTTGCTATCCTCAACATTGGTATTTCACCAAATTCTCTCACAAATCTGGATTGTGTCAATTCCCTCAATACAAGTGTATTCCTCCTTCTCCTATCCTTTCTTTTATAATCATAAGTTACAATCTATTTCTATCTCCAAAGTGATCTACAATTGAGATTACTTATCACACCCAATTAAGATTTAGATTACATGTTGCATGATAAGGATGTTCCTTAAATAACTCAATTGATTAATAAAAAAAAAATTACTTTAATTAATTCATTTTAACTAAAGTAAAATCACACTAGGCTTTTGAAGACTTCCACATGGTCGACACATGCCAATGCAGAAGTATCTATCTGATGCTACCACTAACATCAACATAAAATTTAAATACTTCAAGGAATTCCAGTAATTTCTATTTAGACATAAGGACAATATCCATTAATAAAGTAAGGCCATCTAATTGCTTTGTAAGATCAACAAGTTTTAATAAGATTTCATCCTCTTTATTTTCACAACATCTAACTCAGAAAACATTTCTCTTAAAAGTTAATCTTTTTCAACCAACAAGTGTCGATATTCCTCATTTGGATAGTAGAGGGAAGTTTATGTTATATTTTGTGGGTGTCACTTAGAATTGAAACTTTTGTAGTAAACATTTCCACAACCTCCTTGTAAAATTCTTCATCATTCTCTAGATAATTTTGAATATATTCCCTAAAATAAATAATCCTTGTTGAAAAAATGGTTGAGTTATGTGCTAGCTCCTAGATTTCATGGATTGGGTCTATTATTTTTTTAATTCCATATGCAACGTATTTTCTCACAACCAATAGTAGATTAAAGGAACCTTTCAACTTAATACTACATTATGGGATTTTCTCAAGGGTAAGTGTTGGTTGAATTGTAGTTAAAGGATCAACAAACAATGGTTTCAGAATTAGAGCTTTCTCTAATTCCTTTGTTTTTTATTTTAGAATTAAATTTTCTTTCTCAATATCAAAAATGGATTATTTTATTGCTTCCTTAGTTGCCTCATGAAAATATAATTTTTTTGAGGGTGAAACCCCTATAAATTTGTCAAACCTTCACAAAATAAATCTATCTAAACAATAATATACACATTTGCAGAGAGAATTTGAGAAAGAAGAAGAAGGAGAGAAATAATGAAAGAATTCTCATTAACCGTTGTGAATAATGAATAATTTACACATGATATAGTTTGTATAACTCAATGAGTGTGCATTGGAGGAGAACCAATGTGCCATAGTGGTGGTATAGAGTGATCTGGACACACACCAACAGTTACAGGAGTGAACTACCACCTAGTCTAGTCTCTCAGGTAGTTATAGGAGTGAACTGCGACCTAGTTGAGTTAACTAGTCAACTAGTCTTCAATTAACTGACTCAACAAAGAGTAGTGAGGAGTTAACTCAAGGAATCAAGGGTAATGTGCCAGTCTGGTGATGATCCCAAGGAAAGTGCGCATTAGTTGGTGATGATCCCAATGTTGCATGGTGACAAAACCAATGCAGCATCTAAACTCAACTCAACTAGTCAAACTGAAGTGTCAACTGAAAGAGAATATTATCTAGGTGGAATATTCTCCCCTAAAATATAAGAGACTGGATAATGAATAATTATGACTAATAAACAAGGAAAAACCTTAGGAAAAATAAATCCTAGTTGTGTGTGAAATAAATCCAACACCCCCCTTGAACATCACTATGGTGAAAATAAAGAATGGGTCCCAACAATAAGGCCATGTNATTGTGTCCTTCACTCCAAGACGACTTTGCAGAGAATGGAATTTCTGCTCAATGAAGGTCTTGGTGATGATGTCTGTCGTATTTTCTGCTGAAGGACAAAACTATAAGTCGATGATCCACTCGTGTAATAAGTCTCGGATGTAGTGCATGTGGATCTCTATGTGCTTCGTCCACTGCCTCTGAACTGGATCTCTGTAGAACTTCATAGTGCTTTGGTTGTCACACCAGATGACGATCGACTGATGAAACTGAATGCCCAATGCAGTGAGAAAATGTTGTAGCCACATAGCCTAAATGGTTATGTTAACTACCCCTCTATACTTTGCCTCGGCTAAATATGGAGAAATGGAATCTTTCTTCTTGATCAACAAATAGATAGGCCCAGAACAAAGACTGAGTGAGTAACCAGATGTGGACTTGCAATCATTGCTATCACCAACTCGGTCGGAATCAGTAAACCCGATGAGATCTAATGTAGAGTCTATTGCATAATGAATACCAAAGGTGATTACTCCTTGTACATATCAAAGGATACGCTTTGAAGCCTTCCAATGTAGCTCATGTGACTCCTGCATGAACCTAGAAACTGTGCCAGCTGCATATGAGAGGTATGGTCTAGAGTAGGTGAGATACAACAAGCTACCCACTAGATGTTTTTACAGTCTGTTGTCAACCAGTGGAGTCTCCTCGCCATCCTCAAGTTTGACTCTTAATAGGAAAGGATTCGAAGAAGACTTGTAGTCTGTCATGTGAAATCTCTCAATGAGATCTCGTTCATACTTGGCCTGAGATAGTTTGATTCCTAATGCATCCGGACTGATCTCGAGTCCAAGGAAGAAGTGTAGAGGACCCATGTCCATCATAAAAAACCTATCATGTAGAATCCTCTTGTGTGCAACAATCACTGAAGTCGAGCAACCGGTGATCAACAAATCATCAATGTACAAAACTAAAAGTAGAAGTGAATCAGTTGTCCTGAGCATGTAGACACTCGGTTCTAATTTACAACATACAAATTTTAGTGACAACAAGTAGGAGTCCATCTTGGCATACCATGCCCTCAGATCCTGCTTGAGGCCACAAAGGGACTTCTTCAGTCAACAGACCAAAAATGAGTCCTCCATAAATCCCCGGGGATGCTCCATGTAGATCTCCTCAGAGAGATCACCGTGAAGAAATGCATTCTTCACGTCCATATGATGGACTTCCCATCCTTTGTTTTCTGCCATGGAAAGTGCCAATCGTATGGAATCTATATTCGCTACTGTAGAGAAGGTATCATCATAGTCAATACCATGAACTTGCTAAAAGCCTTGGGAAACAAGCCTAGATTTGTATCTGCTAATATGTCCATCCGTTGCGATTTTGGTCCTGTAGACCCATATGCATATGATAAGTTTTCTCCCAGAAGGAAGGGGAACCAAATCCCAAGTTTGGTTCTTGAGGATGGAGTTGTACTCCTCCTGCATGGCGGATTCCCAAAATGAATTTCTAGTAGCCTCGCCATAATACTGTGGATCTGAAGATTGAACCAAGAAAATATGCCTAGAGGGAAATGATTCAGTGACAGTGAGTGCAACAGGAGGCTCCTAGAAATCTGATCAAGTCCTCCTAGTATTGACTGGATCACCAATGAGATCCCCTCCATCCTGAAGAGTATTTTGTGCCCACTTAGGCCTATGCTCTGGCTCTGCAATTGCATATGGATTCTCTGAATCTGCATCTGACTATAGTGACTCTGAATCTAAATCATTTGAGTCCTCTAAATAAAAAATATCATCTGAATACAAGTCATCATGTGCATTCTCATCATCTTAGGCAGGCGGAAGAATAAAGGTGTCTAGATGTGGCTACTGAGGTACATGTGAGACAATTTCCTTGAATTGGACACTTTGCTCAATGATGAGTCAGTCCGAGGAAATATCAATAAGCCTATATTCCTTCACATCATTGGGGTATCCAACAAAAATGCACTCGGTGCTCTGTTGATCAAGTGCCTTCCTCTTTTCAAAGGGAATCCAGGCCCATGCATGTGAACCAAAAATGCGAAAGTGGGTCACTTCCGGTTTGAGGCTGCTCCAAGCCTCGTAGGGGGTCTTATCCTTGACAGATCTATGGGGAGATCTGTTTTGGATGTATTTTTCACAATTAAGTGCTTCGGCCCATAGTCTTTGTGGTAGTGACTTTGCATGTAGCATGCAAGATGCCATCTCCTTTAGAGATCTATTTTTCCGCTCAACAACTCCATTTTGTTGCGGAGTATAGGGAACTGTGTGTTGCAACTGAATCCCTTCCTCATGGAAAATATTATGAATCTCATCATTTACATACTCTCCCTTGTTATCAGTTTGAAGGAATTTGATCTTCTTTCCAGACTATGTCTCAACCAAGGATCTGAAGTCTTTGAGGCATCAAAATACCTCATATTTTTACCTGAGAAAGTAGATCCATGTAAAACATGAGAAATCATCAACAAAAATGAGAACAAACCTCGCTTTTCTGATATATGGATGTGGAAAAGGACCCATAAGGTCACTATGGATCAGATCTAAAGGTGCGGAAGCTCTCTGAGACCTTTCTTTGTCGAATTTCTCTTGAGGGTGTTTTCCGAGAACACATCCCTCACATACTCCCTTGGAAAAATGGATGTCTGGTAGACCATCAACCAATATATTATTTCTAAGCTATTGCATGTATCTAAAATTCAAATGTACAAACCTTTTGTTCCATATCCTACTACTTTCATCAGCATGAGTAAGCAGTAAAGCAAAATAAGGTTCAATGAATTCAAAAAATGTATACAATCTAGACTGATGATTTACCTCACTAGTAGAAAACATGGAGTTGGTTTGCATGTCGTATATGTCAATGAAATTTGGTGTGAATATGAATTTGTTTCCAGTGTTAGAATTCTCTATATGATACGTGAAGAGAAGGTTGACGAAAAGTTTGGGAACGTGCAACACATTCTGGAAGCTTCCGTTGGTGAGTTCAATGCTTCCTTTGTCAGTGAATCGACAGAAGAGTTGTCCCCCATCAGAATAAGAGGACCTTTTCATACATCCAAAGAAGAATATGCTACTTTTGAGGCATCCATGTGATGTGATGCTCTTGAATCTACGATCCAAGCATCGAGAGAGGAGTTGATGGAAATCAAGGCATGGCTAGAATTGCCTTTCTTGAAATTCAAATCTTTTGACATCTTCTTCTTGGTACCCTCGGGGATGCGATATCCAAGGTTTTTTTACTGAAGTATTTGAGACATCGGATCTAGTTTTTTTTTGCATGCATGCAGATTCTAAATGGAATCGTTTGTGACAGTATATGCATTTCTCCCCTTTTCTTCCCTCTTCCCCTTTGGATCTGCAGGCATCAGTGAAAGGTTATGTGTACCCTTCCTTTTTCGAATGTGCATGAGCTCTCCATTTATATTTATCTTTTGACTTATGATATTTTTGGCTGACATCATGTACAGTGAGTGCATGCGCCCTTGGGCTTTTGATTGTGCCCACATTGATGAGCTTGGTTTTCTCTTGTGTCAGGGATTCGATAAAGTCCTCAAGAGAAGACGTCTTCCAGTTGGATCCATAGGAGAATCTGACAGAATGGAAGGTGGATACGAAAAAAAATAATTCAGGACCAAGCTTGGAGAGAATGGTGAGAACCATTTGTTTCTCCTCCTTCGATTTATCAGCCCTGCAAGCTTTGAGTTGCAACAGTAAATCCTTGAATTTTGTAAAGAAATCTTCGATATTCTCGAAGCTTTTTTGATCCAATGTGAGTAGATCCAACTCCATCATGTGTCTCCTCATATCATCCTATTTTCTAAAGAGCCTTTCCAAGGTGGTCTAGGATTTATTGGGAGTCTTATAGGAAGATATATGAAAAAGGAGATCGAGAGAAATAAGACTACAAATTATTCCAAGTGCCTCTTCCATACGATTTAAGTACTTGGATTTTTCCATGGATGATGTAGGTTTTGTATATTTATTCAAGTTTAACCTATACAACCCTCTGTTTTGGATATGTATGTCTATTTTCTCCTTCCATTCAAAATATTTGTAAGGTGTAAGAATGAATTCTTTTTGGAAATCCATCTTTCCGTTTTCTTCAATCTTTTGTACCTGCAAAAATTTTTGGTGTAGCTTTTTCTTAGCAGTCCATAGGCTCTGATACTATGTAAATGTGTTCAACCTACACTGAATATATATATATAAACAATAATACACACATTTTCATAGAGAATTTGAGAAATAAGAAGAAGGAGAGAAAGAATGAAAGAATTCTCATTAATCGTTGTGAATAATGAATAATTTACACATGATATACTTTGTATAACTCAACGAGTGAGAACTAGAGGAGAACCAATGTTCCATACTGGTTTTATAGAGTGATATGGACACACACCATTAGTTATAGGAGTGAACTTCCAGCTATTCTAGTCTCTCAAGCAGTTATAGGAGTGAACTGCCACCTAGTTGAGTTAACTAGTCAACTAGTCTTCAGTTAACTGACTGAACATAGACTAGTGAGGAGTTAACTTAGGGAATCAAGGGTAATGTGCCAGTCTAGTGATGATCCCAAGGAAAGTGCACATTATCTATTGATGATCCCAATTTTGCATGGTGACAAAACCAATGCAACATCACAACTCAACTCAACTAGTCAAACTAAAATGTCAATTAAAAAAGAATATTCTCCAGGTGGAATATTCTCCCCTAAAATATAGGAGAATGGATAATGAATAATTATGACTAATAAAAAAAGAAAAACCTTAGAAAAAATAAATCCTAGGTGTGTGTGAAATAACTCCAACAACCCCATGGAAATCAAATTTTGATTTCAATTTTTCAAACACTTTCTTATTTTTCATGTTAACCTTCTCTATGAACAATTTTTTGTAGTTTTTGTGGTAGGATGCATGGTGAAGTGTGACATATTGTTCTTCAAAAATCTCTCGTTCTTGGGTAACTAGAGCCTTAGAAATTTCCTAAGTTTCCAACAATGTTTTTTCTGACCATATGGGTTCTTCTAACACTTCGTCTACATCCATAGCTCGAGGAATTTCTTCAATTTCAAGTATTTCCAGGCATGTTTTTTAGTGTCTCTCTTTATTTTAGCAAAAGTATGCACAAAATGGTATTTTTCCAATTTTTTCTTCGTAGGTTCTTTGTCACCACCATGAGTTGAATTTCTGATAGGTGTTTTTCTTGTTTCTAGGCCGCTACTTCTAGGTTTTTTCTTCGTAGGAATACTTCTTTGTGAAACACTGGGTGAATTGGGGTTTTTGTTTTTTTGTTCTCTACCTTTTTTTACATAACACTCATTATTTCTAGCTAACTCTTTAATATCATTAAGGTATTCATCAACTGAGGTCTCGAGGAGATTTTGATTAGCTCCTCCTCCTTACTTGAACTATTCAGAATTACAAAAATAAGAAGAGTATACCTCTAGGGAAATGTGTGCAGAAAATAGATCCTTTGGGTCGAAACCCTTGATTCATTTAGCTTCCTTTAGGCCAAGTTGGTCAAATTGTCTTGCAAATTCATCCAAGTGATAAAATTCTTGAAAACAATTTCTTCAACTCTCCAATGAGATGGAATGACCTGCTTCTTTATTTTTTCCATTGAAGAAGTGTGCCTAGTGCTTGTACTATGTACACACTTCGAAGTCAAAGTGTCTATCATATACATAGAAGGGGAGAAAAAAATGTTTTTCTTGGAAACCAAATAATCTTAGAAAACTAAAATATTATGTAGTCTCAAAAATTCTTTTCTCTGGGAGAAAGGAGGCAACTTCAAGTGCTAGTGTCGATGTGTTAGGGCCAATTTTTTTTTTTTTGAAATCATAAATAAAACTGTTGTGGAATAGGTAGAAATTGTATTGATCTCTTGTCTTCATAAGGATGGATAACAGATAGAGACTAGTTCCACCTTGAAATCAATACTCCTTACCCTTGGAAATTCTTCGAAGATGTGGCAATAGGCAATGGAAAATACCAAATAAGAAGTCATATAAATTTTTTGGGTCCTTCTCAATTCACCCAATTGAAATGAAATCTCATTAGAAATAATTTAGACCCAGTCAATTAGGGTGTCTTCATGCAAAACAAAGTGAAAAATATAAACAATATACTTTGATACATAGGACATGGATTCTAATCCAATTATACTGGAAAATAACCATGAGAATTATTTGTATGTATATTTTAAAGAACTTACCTCAACTTGATAAGAATTGTTATTAGTTCTAGTACTAGCCAAATATATCTCGAGGAGGTATTCTCTCCCTCTGTGTTCCTTAAAAAAATCATCAAATTCCTCATTTTGAACTACATGGTGGGTTTTGGGAGTCACAAAATTCTTGTGAAATTTTAAGGAGTGAAGAAAATAGGTGGCTTCCCTTGAACTTGAATTGTTCTTATTTTCGTATCCAATTTTTCTACACACTAGAGAACTAGCTCTTTGAAATCCATCACCTCATGGTACATAGCTAGCCAATGCTATGTCTGAGCTCCAAACTTGGTGTGTTTCCTTCTTGGTGGGAGAGAGATCCTTGTACATCTTGTAATATTGAGACCATTGGAACTCATGATCTTCATGTCTGAGAGTGTTAATTGTATCTCCACAATATAATTCCTTTCTTCTACTTGACATAATGTTACACTACTTTATATTCTTACGAATAGGTGGCGCTACAATTGATACAACCTTTTTACAACATGGTGTGTTAATCCTTTATTAAATTTGTCATGTATTTATTTGATTATTAACCAACATATCTAATTTCCTTTATTATTTTCCACTTGCATGGTAATATTTAGAATTTATTACAAAGATTTCTAAAATATTCACCACTTTAATAACATTGTTAGATTCACACAAGTGGTGACTGACATGGTGGAAGGGAAATAAATGCAATTAGGAAATGGTAAAGTGATTTGTGGAAGATGGAAAATGGTTGAGTATGAAAGTGCAAAAAGGGAAATGGAAAGTGCAATATGGTGAATGCGGGATTTCAGAATGCGGTACATGAGACATGGAGAATTGAAAAGGTAATAATGGATGACTCCCACATCCACAATGATAAAATGGACTAAGTATGAGAAGAGGCCAATATGTGGGTCGTGAAAGTGAATGGGTTGTTTTGAAGAACACAAGCTTTCGAGTTGTGAGACACGATCATGATGAAAAAATGTAAGTGGAGAAAATGGGTGTCCCACATACACATTCAGAGAAATAACTAATTATAAAAAGGTAAAGAGTGCAATTTGGAGGATGTGTAGGTAGAAAAAGATCATTTTGAGTGTTGGATGATTGAGGGTTATGAGACATGAGCTGGATAGGAATGGGTTGGTCTCTTGCAATGGGAATCCCACAATGGATAAAAATGACTAAGTGTTGGGATTGCAAGAAAATATATGTGACTAAGTAAAATTAGATGGGTTTGTGGGTTTGTGGACCTAAGAATTTGATGGTGTACTAATCCACAGCCTGCATTTCAAAGAGTAAAATGACTTAGTAAATAAATTATAATACACAAAGAACAAAGGAATAAAAGGAAAAATACTAAGGATAGATATGTATGTACTAATGTTTATGAACAAATGTATATCAACCTGAGGGAATGGAAAACTCCCAAAAAATTGAATGAACATAAAGGATTCTCAGGATTGATAGGATATTACCACAGGTATTTCAAGAACCATGGTCAAATAGTGGCACCTATAACAACAATACTAAGGAAGGAAGAATTTTGTTGGACTAGAGAAAAAACTAAAGCTTTTGAAAAAATTAAGGAGGCTATGTGTACAACTATTTTCCTAGCCACACCTGAATTCACAAAAAAATTTATTGTGTAGTGTGATGCCTTAGGAAATGACATTGGTGTAATTTTAATGCAATAATGAAATCCCCTTTCCTTTTAAAGAATCCAATTTAAAGGAAAAAAATTACTCAAAACCATTTATGAAAAATAAATGTTTTCCATACCACATGTATTTAAGAAATGGATCCCTTACCTAATAGGAATACACTTCAAAGTAAAAATATATAATGATAGTTTTAGTAACTTCTTGGAAAAACAATTATCTTTATAAGAGAAATAAAAATTGGTTACAAAGATGCTAGGTTACGACTTTGGAATTATCTACAAGAAAGGAAAGCGTGATATTGTGGAAGATGCACTTTCAAGGAAATAATAAGAAACAGAGGGTTCACTATGTTCTATTTGTGTTCTCCAATATGATTGGGTGGAAGAAGTAAGGATATAATGTAAGCAATATCAAGAGGTATACAATATCATTCAACAACCACAAGAGGACGCCTATGCATTAGATAAATTGGTATGGAATAATTATTTGCTATGGTATCATGATCGCCTATATTTATGTAATAATTACCAACTCAAATAGAAGGTACTTATGGAATATCATAATTCTCATATAGGAGGACATTCAGGGTTCTATCAAACTTACCAAATGATCAAGAAATGTTTTTTTTTCTGGGAAGGTATTAAAAATAATGTTCAAAAGTTTGTGTCTGAAAGTGTGGTATACCAATCGAATAATGGAGAGACGATCATGATTCTAGGTATCCTACAACCATTATATATACCAATTCAATGTTGGGAGGAAGTCTCAATGGATTTTATTATAGTTTTTCCCAAATTTGAAAAAAATATTTTCATCATGGTAGTAGTGGATCGACTGGCAATGTATGCCCAAATTTTCTCTCTTTCTCATTATTTTAAATCAAGTGTATTAGTTGTAGAATTCATGGAAATAGTTCAAAATATACATGGATTCCCCAAAATTATTGTAAGTGACAGAGATCTAATTTTCATTGGAAATTTTCCGACTAAATTATTTTCTTGTTTGGGTACTCAATTGGCTCATAACTCGTTCTACCATCCTCAATATGATGGGAAAAGTGATATTATAAATAAATGTGTAGAAGGATATCTTATTTTCTTTGCATATGATAAACATACATGTGCATTAAGTGATTTCCCTTAGTATAATGGTGGTACGACACATCCTTCCATAGTTCATAAAAAATGTCAACATTCTATAATTTTATGGATATCATCCTCCATCCATTGCATCACCCTTCAAAGGGACTAAAAAGGATCAAGTTGTGGAGGACCACATAGGGAACCAATAATAGGTTCTCAAATGATTGGAGGAAAACTTGGTTATGGCACAAAATAGGATGAACCAATAAGTAGATCAACAAAGTAGTGAAAGGAATTTTGAAGCAGGGGATTGGATATTTTCTGAAGTAGGGGATTGGAAGTATGGCTTACAAATTGGAATTTTCTCCATATTCATGTGTACATACATTCTTCCATGTTTCTTTCTTAAATAAGGTAACTGACAATAAGATTTTATTATAAACTATTTTACCAAAGATAAATTAAGAAGTGAAAATCATACTATAACCACAAACAATACTTGAAACAAAGATTAATTGGCTACAATATAGAGCAATTACTGAGTACCTCGTCAAATGGAAGAACCTACTAGTGGAAGAGATGACATGGAAAGATGAGTTTGTCATGTATAAACAATCACATTTAATCAAGAATTGAGGATAACACTTGTTTGAAAGGGAGGGGCATGTTAATCCCTAGACAAAGCCCCATGTTATGTATACAACCACTTATTAATCCCTATATATTAAATTGTTACATTTATAATGTTATATTTTTATGTAGTTTAGAACCCTTC
>ML780164.1:233266-265293 GCA_009831015.1 Picea engelmannii | reverse complement strand
ATTAGGATCATCTCATCTCATCTTGTACATTAAATATATTGTAAAGGAGGTTCCCCCCTCGAAGTGGACTTTTATTCATCGACTTATATTCATTCCCAAGGCATTGGTTCATATCAAAAGAAGAGATTAGACTAAAGGAGGAAGCTTTGTGGAAATCTATTCAATAAGAGAAAGTCAAATTACAGAAAGAATAAGAACTCCAAAAAACATTAGAGGAGAATTTGAGAGAGAAAAGGGAAGATTATGCCACTCATGAAGCGTTGCAAAAATAGAGAAAAGTTGTTGAAGCATAATAGAGAATGAGAGAGTTGAAAGAGTAGACGGAAAAGAAGTAACTAGAAAAAAAATTGCAAGATGGAAATATTGAGTAAGAGGTAGAAGCTAAGAGGAAATTAGAGGATTAACATAATAACATCTTTGAAGAGATAAGGAAGAATCAAGAGGCAGAGGAAATAATGAGGATCTAAGAATAAAATTTGCAACATGAAATAACAAGAAATATGTAGAGTGATGACGAGAATGAAGCTAGACAAATGTTTTATCAACAATAGTTTTCTGAGTCCATAGTGCCTCCTACATAAGTCATTGATTTGACCAAAGAGTAGGAAATTTATGTTTCCAAGATAGGCAACCAGGTTGAAGAAGAAGTTACCCCTAAGGAAACAAATAAAAATCAGAAACCCAAGGAGATATAGACAAAAGAAAAAGGAAAAGAAAAAAGATTGGAACACTTTATAACCCAGGAAGTTTGGAAAATATCCTAACATGGAGTGATCAACCAATTCATGAACCTTTGGATGAATTTGTTTCCCTTGATTCTATAACTTATAACAATCGGAAGTAGAATATTGTCAAGATAAAATAGAAGATTCATAGAATAAATGTAGAGATTTTTATAATTTGAATTACGTAGGAACCTCTAATAGACACTAAGAAAAACAACTAATTGAATTTCTATATGTTGGAGTAGCAATCTCCCATGCTACAATTGGTAAAGATAGAGCTGATGAGACTGAGGTTGAAGACATGAAATTGGAACTTGCATTCCTCAAGGATCAAGTGGATTATTATAAAGGATCCTAGGAAAATACAACTAAATTTGTAGATGAGGTTCTAGAGGAAAATAAAATGCATGCATAGATCAAAGCCATTTTTCTAGAAAAAGAACAAAGCTTCAGGAAGAGACACTACAATATTCGGTGGTGCATAAATAACTCTTGATATGAAATGAGAAGAAATAAAAAGTGAAATATTAGATTGAATATATAAAAGAAATCATAAATACGCACAGAGAAAAATATCATGGTAATGGAACTCTAGAAGAGAAGGGCATAGTGTAGTATACTTAACCCCAAAGATTTAGAGGAATCACATAAAATGTAGTGAAAAAACCAAGAACACAAGAGAAAAATAGAGATAAAAATAGAGAGTTATGTTCACTTGCGTCTTCAAGAGAGAAACCTCCAATAGAAATGCTCCAAACAAAATAATAATTAATGATAGAAAATTTCTTAACCTTCTACTCAATATATAACTATCCATAAAGAATCTTAACTACCTATGGGCCCCTTATAATGAGAGTTGACCAACTAATTAGGGCCTCATTACTAAAAAAGACCCTTTATTACAATAAGTGGGTATTAACTAACTATTTAATGGGCCTTATTCAAGGAATTTTTCCTCATATATTAATAAAGTATCTAAGTAAGGGAGTTAGCATAGGACCCTAACATGCCCTCCCCATTTGAAAGGATTGTTGTCCTCAAGGATGAAGGAGAGGAAATTGTTACAAAATATTTGGCAGTTCCCATGTGGCATATTCTAGTTCCATATCTTTCCACTGGATCAATATTTCCTTCATAGTGCATTGGTTTAACTAGTGCTCTATGTTATCCAATACTGCTTCTGGATGCAGCCATATGGAGCGTTCTTTGTCAAGTTCTTATAGGTTGGTTTTCACTTTGTAGTTTTATCAAACAAATTTCTTCAAACACAACACATGAAATACTAGGTGAATCTTGGAGTGGGTTGGGAGAGACATCTTGTAGGTGACTTGATCAATGCATTGTATGATCGGATAGGGACCATATAACATGGGATCCAAATTTTGGGGAACTTTATCTTTGAATGATGTATTTTTATAAGGTTTCAATCAAATGAACACTTGATCCCCTTCATTAAAATAAAATGAATATTTATGTTTATTACCTTTTTTTTCATTTGACTTTGAACCATAAAAAAAATGACCTTGAGGATATGGAAAATTTCTTCTTCGGTGTGAAGCATTATATCTATTGCATGAACCATGGTGGTGCTTGGTTCCAGTGATAGTTTTTTTTAGCCATAAACAACTTCATATGGTCTCATTTTGGTAGCTCCATGATAAGTGGTTTTGTACCACCATTCAACAAGGGGAGGCCATTGTGACCATTTTCGTGGATTTTTGGAAGAAAAACATCTCAAATAGATTTCTAGGAACTTGTTGACCACTTCTGTTTGACCATCAATTCGAGGATGATATGAAGTGCTCATATTGAACTGTGTACCTTGAACTTTAAATAATTCATGCCAAATTTTGTTGATGAATGTGGGGTCCCAATCCAAGACAATGGAAGTGGGCATACCATGTATCTTGAATATATTATCCATGAAGGCCTAGGCCACTAAGGAAAGCATGAAATAATGGTCTAGGGATAAAAAATGAGCTACTTTTGAAAGATAATCAATAGCCAACATGATGAATGATTTCTTGCCTACTTTTGGGAGTCCCATAATAAACTCAATTGAAATATATGTCCAAATATGTGTTGGGATCAATAATGGTTGCAATTGTTGGAAATATTATTGTCATTTATTTCAAATATAGGGGGAGACTACAAGAATCCAAGATAAATATATCAATATGGAGATTGTTGGAAATATTTTGTTTGGATTTTTTATGCTCAATTTGGCTACCCTATATTTGAAGTAATTTTTACCCTATATACCTAGCTCAAATGGTAGCATAGGTTATATGGTTAGGAAACTTATCCAATGGTAGAAGGAATTCCCTCTCCTACGAATGAGGATATATGATTTTTTCTGTTAGACAACCTAGACAAAGAATTTGGTTCAGCTGAGCTAGTCTTTACAGGTTATCCCTAAAAGTGAGGACAAAGCTACTATAAATGAAGGATATATGTGTGCATTTGAAGAGAATCCAAGAAACTATCACCACTATATATTTGAATGATGAAAAAAGTGTGGGATATCTTTGAATCCCAATTAAACTATTTTTTCTATTTCAGAAGGCATTTTATTGGGGCATTTAATTTCTAAAGGTGGGATTTCAGTGGACCCAGAAAGAACAAAAGATATCATGAAAATCCCACCACTGCTTAAAAACATTTCCATGTAGTCCTTTTTTGGAAACATCAATTTCTTTAGAAGATTCAATCCAAAATTTGTTGAAATCACAAAACCTCTCCAACAGATGACAAAGAAATATATTCAGTTCAAATAGATGTTTGTTGAAAAGGATTCCTTTGATAACATCAAGGCCGCTATACAAGTTGCACCATCTCTACAGAGTCCAGGTCCACCTAGGATATTTTTCTATACACCTTTGCATATAATAATTCTATTGCAATAATGCTCACAAAGAAGGATGGGAAAAGGAATGAGTTCCCCATGACATTGATGAGCAATGGATTACAATTTGATGAACTAAATTACCCACCAGTGGAAAAGAAATATTTTTTTCTCCAAAAATTAATTAAGAAGTTCAAGCCTTATGTTTTGAAGAACCACACTAAAGTGATTGTTCCTCATCCAGAGGTCAGATCCCTCTTTGTACAAAGAGATTTGGGTGAGAGCAGAGGTAAATGGATGATGGAGTTACAAGAATATGACTTGGAATTTAAACCATAAAACATTGTCAAAGGTCAAGTTCTCTAAAAGTTAGTGACTGAAATTACAGATGTTGAAAATCAAGAAGAGGATGGGTGGCAAGAGGAACCAACCCTTTACAAACAGTAGGTTCCATATGTTCCCGCTGTTAATAAATCATGCTATAATGATCTCAAGTATTATATTAAACATGGTACAAATATACAACACCTCAATGCCAAGTAGGAAAGAGAACAGAGGATGAAATCCTTACAATATCATTTGGTTCATGGCATCTTGTTCAGAAAAACTTACGATGGAGTACTACTTCACTGCCTTGAAAAACAAGATGTCGATAGAGTTATTAAAGATATGCATGATGGAACAAATGTAGGACATTTATTAGGATATAAAATAGCTCATAATGTATTGAGATCTAGATACTATTGGCCCACATTGTTTAAGGATGCTCATGTATATTCACAAAGTTGTGAAACCTGCCAAACATATGCTTGAAGAGACTCTAAGGATTTTTTTCTGCTTCATCCTATTTCTATTGAAGAACCCTTGAAACAATAGGGGTTCGACGTAATCAATGAGATTCATCCTCATTCATTTAAGAAGAACATGTATATCCTAAATTCTATTAATTCTTTTATGTGTTGGACTAAAGAAATACCACTAACTAAAGTGAATTATGAAGTGGTAATGAATTTTCTTGAAAAATAAATTATTACCAGGTTCAAAGTGCCTAACTATCTCATGTTTGATAATGAAACATATTTTTCATCTTTAAATTGTCTGAATTCACTTTGGTGAAAGGGATTACCTTAAAATATGCAACCAATTATTACCCTCAAGTAAATGGGTTGGTCGAATCCACAAACAAGAGCCTGATTCAAATTCTTAAGAAAATTGTAGTCGATCAACATAGAAACTAGCATAAATCATTACCCAATTCCCTATGGGATAATCATGTCACCTCTAAAGCCTTAACAGGGAGTTCTCCTTATTTTCTTGTTTACAGGAAAGAAGCTATCCTACCTTCAAATATTTATCTTCCTTCCCTCCAACTTACACAACAGTCTCGTGAGAGAGAATGTCTCTTCATCCAGAGATGAATCAATACCTTACTGAACCTAGAAGAGAAATGTGCCAAGTCTAGAATGAAACTTGAAAATCACCAATGGAATATTAAACGTTGGTTTGATAAGGAATTTTTTGGTGAGATATACTTTAAAATTAGTGATCTCATTCTCACACTAGAAAATTTGGCTCATTTTGCGATGGCTATTTTGACGCTCTTGCGATGTTATGTCGTGGATATTGCGATGAATCCTAAGTCTCTGAAACATCATTTTATGTCACATGGCAATTGTGACGAACTTGAATTATCGTCGCAAGAGCGATGGCCCAAAGAAATTTCTCACAATTGCAACAAAAAATAAATATTGTCGCTAATATGAAAATATTGCCAACCTAAGTGAAACCAACATGTCATCACAATTGAGATGACCATTGCGACAATTTTTTTATTGTTTATAAAGAAAATGCATCGCAACAATCTTAGTGTTCGTCGTACTTGGGACGACAATTTTTTATGTTTATGTATCAAATAAGTAACAAGAATTTAAGTTGTCATCGCCCTTGCATCGCAGTAATATAAGTGGTTGTCGCCATCGCGATTACAACTTTTTGTTATTTATATTGCAAAACTATCGCAACAATATAAGTTGTCATCGCAACTGAGATGACAACTTCCGTTGTTTATATGGAAAAAGTGTCACAGCAGTATCTGTTGGCATCATACTTGCCACGAAAAATTCTGTTGGTTATATGGAAAAAGTTTCATGGAAATATATGTTGTTGTCTCAATGGCGACGATAGTTTCCATTCTTTATATGGAAAAGGCGTCGTAGCAATATATATTGTCATCGCAATTGAGACGATAGTTTTCATTGTTTATATGGAAAAATCATCATAGCAATATATGTTGTTATCATAATGGCGATGACAACTTTCATTTTTTATATGGAAAAAGTGTCGTAGCAATATATGTTGTCATCCCAATTGCGACAACCAATATTTATTTAAAAAAAAAAATTAAAAAAATATTTTAGGCTGCAATTTTAATATTAATATTACCATATCCTCCAAGTGGAATATGGTTTCTCCTATAATTTCTTGGATAATGGGAATAGGTCTCAATGCTTTGATAATTTGCATGAGAGGATAATAAATCCCTTAGGCTCTAAATGAATCTTTTGGGGACCTACAAGGGACATGGACAAGGCCACAAACCACAAAAACATGCCCTATATAATATATCATTATCATTAGAGTGGTATGAGCATATCCCAACCTTCAATGAACATAAAATTTCTCAACATGTTTGGGACTTCATGAATTTTACGAAAGACCTAAATATTTCCCATGAGGATGTTATGATGTGGTTGTTTCCTTTTACATTGAAAGAAAGTGCAATAGTGGTGGGATGTTCTTTAGTGCTCTTGTATATCATAGTGGTGGGTGTTCTTTGGTGATATGATATATCATTAGTGGGTGATTCATAATTATGTTCTTCATCCTAGAACTCATACATATGACTTTTGCTTATGTACTAGGAGATACCACTTCTTATTGTCATCGATCTGAAAATAGAAGGCTGACTTGTTATGCTATGCAAGCACCCTCTACTTCATTAAAATAAACTTTGCAGGACCTTGCTTCATGTGTTAAAATATGCAAGATAAACTTATGTGTTAAGTTCGTGTATCTTCTTGTAAATGCTTATGTGTGAGGATATGTTCTTTTAAATGGTTACATATGTACTTTCAATAAATACACATCAACATAACTTGCAGCAAATAAACCATCAAACTTAGAACAATCACAACATGATAAAGGAGTTCACCCCCCTCCGGGCTACATCTCCTTGAGCCTCCATCAATGGACTTGGCTCTCTGGGATTAATTTGTCAAAAGTTTTTTTACAAGATGCTGCTCAACTCCAATGGAAAAATAGACTGTACCATTGAGATCCGAACACATAAAAACCCCAAAAATGACTAATAGAACTCTGAAAACGGATCATGGCTCATCCGGGCATGACCTCTTCTACATGTGGCCATAAGCTTCCCTGAGCTTCTCTTTGGAAAAAAACACTTGTAAAAGTCCTCAAAAGCCTCTAAAACCTGTCCCAATGTGTTCAGAGCATATCAATTAGCCAAAAATGATTATTCAATCACAGAAAACAAACATGGGCTCACCAAACCATGTCCTCCATCAATGAGGGCTTCAAACTCCCTAGAGCTTCTTGAAACTTCAATGGTGAAAACCCTACATAAGAAGTCTTCAAATGGCCTTGATAAGAGTTCCAATGGATTCAGGACATCCAAAAACCCCTAGCTGGGATTTTACGACACCTCAATCGGCCAAAAGATGAAGAAGTTAGGCCTCCTCCATTTTTCCTCCTTCAACCTTGCTGAAACTGGTTCGCCAAAATGCACCCTTGTTGTGTGAACCTAGCTCACACGCAATATAAGGTGTAAAAACCCAGCACCGGGTGCAACCACACCAATGGTGCAAACCATAGGACGGTTAAGGGCACGCCAGCCCCAAACCGCCTAGGCACCTGGGTGTATGAGTCATGTGACCTCATGTTTTAGCAAAAAGTGGTTAAATAGTTACAACCGTGCCAACTTCCCGCTCCGGTCGTGGGAACATGAAACCACACATAAAACCATGGGATTTAATTATTTGAAACTCCCGCGCGTGTATAATATGTGGTCATATGGACATACACATAAAACCGTGTGGTAAACAAACCAAAATGCGCGCCATTTAATAAAAAGTATGGGCATATGTGATATGCAATATAACCATGGTCTATATGTTTAAAACATACTCGCGCGCCACTGGATATATGGTCATATGGCATATATGTGATGACCATGGGCTGGGGCTAAGCCCCAGCCCGACCCCCCACCCACATATACAAAACTTCAAATTCAAATAAATTGCAAAAGGTTATGTTTTAAGAAACAAAGTGCGGGCGTAATGGTTGGGCGGATTTGTGAAGGCGCTTGCAGAGGAGAGGTTTGGGGGTCGAACCCTGCGGACTCCAACACAATTTTACAGCCAACCAAAAATGGGGTGCCACGTGGGAGCCCACGTCTGGGCCACATGGGACCAAACTACTCGCCCATTAAATGCCACATGTCAACAATCTATTCATCCACGTGTCCTGTCAAATGCCTGCCACGTCAACTGCCACATGTGAGTCGTACCCTACCACATCACTGTATGAACCTACCACGTCAATGTATGGATCTGCCACGTCATTGTATGGCTCTTCCATGTTAGCATCTGTACGGACTGTACGGACTGCACAGTCAGCGTCCCTTTTTTTACCTGTTTGACGATTCAGACAGATCGTGATATCTCTTGCTCCTGACGTCCGTTTGAGACGAAATGAATTGCGTTGGATTCGTGATGATGAGGGATATGATCTCATTCATTTTGAGGCAATTATGAGAACGTTGATTTTTGGGCTAAAATTTGACCCCTGGTCCAGATTTTGATCACACCTTCCCACTGAAAGGATTTTGGACCCACAAAATCTTATCATTATCTATCTGCTTTCAAGTTCTATCAATCGATTCTACTTGAAAAGTCTTTTCGACAATCACCTGGATACCTTGACATGCCCTGCACTGCAACTGACTATGTTTTTCAACCACTGCTCTTTGGCTGTTGCTGACCCATTGTTCTCTCTATGCTTGGAAGACTGCCAACCTTCCCACTGAGAATCAAGTCCCTCTTTCAAAATATTTTGACGCCAACACAATTAGCTCTCCAATGGATGCAAAAAATTCTTGCGACATCTTATCACAAGCCAAGAAAACCATCAATCTTGAAAACAAATTATACAAGACTGAAAAATGATGCCAACAAAGTCTTTTTCTCTTCAAACAAACTGTCGCATATTGTACTTCATCAAAGTACATGGCGTTTTCCTGCATCTCGATGTACTCAAAATTGACTTTCAAGCCAACAAACACCATCGACTAAACACAAGTCGAAAAACATGATCGACACACATAGTCGTCAAACAATCATCGACACCAGTTGAGACTCATTTGAAACATCTCAATCTTCTCAAAATGAAAACTCGACAAATATGATACACAATCATGTTACAATCATGAATCACTCATGATGAACCATCACCAGGTTTACTGCTTACACATACATAAAAACAATTGCATGTGCATGACTCTTCAACTCTTCTTCTAGTACAAACATAAGTACATAAACCTAAAAACATGTGGGTACTTAATAGTTGAACATGAAAAATATAAATGGCTGTAACAAGTGAACGTCATAATCATCTTTTACATCCTCCTGGTGAATTTATGCAACAACAAAAATGCCTTCAAAATGAATTGCATTCACATGCAACTTGCATCATGCAAGTTGGGATAAACTACTGCAACTTATCATGCTTCCCATAAATGCACACATAATGCTGAAAAGTGCATTTACAACAGAAAAATGCAAGCCTTACTTGCTCAAGAAATCCAACCATTTCTTAGCAAGCCAACTCAATGGTGACTTTTTCTACTGAACATCATCCTCTTGTGAATCATCTTGACTCACATCGATGATGGAATATCCTCTTCCATTCTTGCCAAACTCTTTATCCATCTGCTTCTTGTGCTGTGGATGAATAGTTGGATGCAATGTCCAACATTGGTCAATGAGATGACCCTGCTTCTGACAATGAGTGCAAATCTTTTGCATCCTCTTTTCACGTTGTCTTTGCTTATAAAGTTTCCTGAAAGCGGTTAATCTTTTCCAACATTTTGAAACATGATGGTTATATAAACCACAATATGTACATGGATTCTTTCTTCCATTTTTACATACAAATTTATCATGCTTCACATAATCAAAAGCAACTGAATGATAAGCAGAATTATACCTTGAACATTCACCTTTATCACCTCTTTGAGGAGGTGAATCTGAAGAGTTACAAGCTCTCCTTGGAAAACCATCAACAGTGTTCTTGTCCTCATCACTGTCACAACTCTTTCGTTTCACACATTTGCATTCATCTTGAACACAAGCCTTACATGCTGGAGGGATTGAACTTTCAACAAAAGGTCTTGAACTTTCACCTTTAAAGCCTTCTTGAGGAGGTGAACCTGAAACAAAATTTATCCTTGGAACTTTTTTCCTTGTCTCCTTGACTTTGGAATTTGCTCCATCTCTTCATTCATATCCAAGACCACAATACTTAGGTCTTTCTTCAACAACAATAGGCTCAACAATGCCTTGTGCATGCTTACCTAACCCTTTACCTTCATAGCCCATTTTTAACAATAACTGGGACCCTATTCCTCTTGTGTTATTTTCAAAACCACCAAAACATTCATCTTGAGAGGAATTAGAAGATAAAATAACATTGCATACCTTACGTTCATGCATGTACTTGGTAAGGGTTTCCTTTGCCTCATGGAGTTGAATCTCCATCTCATGCAACCTTTGAAGAAGTTGGTCTTTCTCCTTCTTCATAACAATCAACTGCTCTTCAAGGGCAATGTTCACATTTCTGTATTCACACATCTCTTTCATCAAATCTCTCATGGTTAGAATCTCTTCTTTGTCAAATAATTTAGATAATGAAGAAATATGAAAACTATCAATGCTTGAAGCTTCCTCCATCTTTGCAAGATATCAAACTTCAACACAAAACTTGCACAAAATCCAACAGTTAAATCTCAAGCTATCAATGGCAAACACATGAGAAAAACAAACTATGCTCTAATACCACCTGATCTGAAAAATAGAAGGCTGACTTGTTATGCTATGCAAGCACCCTCTACTTCATTAAAATAAACTTTGCAGGACCTTGCTTCATGTGTTAAAATATGCAAGATAAACTTATGTGTTAAGTTCATGTATCTTCTTGTAAATGCTTATGTGTGAGGATATGTTCTTTGAAATGTTTATATATATACTTTCAATAAATACACAACAACATAACTTGCAGAAAATAAACCATCAAACTCAGAACAATCACAACATGATAAAGTAGTTCACCCCCCTCCGGGCTACATCTCCTTGAGCCTCCATCAATGGACTTGGCTCTCTGGGATTAATTTATCAAAAGTTCTTTTACAAGATGCTGCTCAACTCCAATGGAAACAAATACTGTACCATTGAGATCAAAACACATAAAAACCCCAAAAATGACTAATAGAACTCTAAAAATGGATCATGGCTCATCCGGGCATGACCTCTTCTACATGTGGCCATAAGCTTCCCTGAGCTTATATTTGGCAAAAAAACAACTGTAAAAGTCCTCAACAGCCTCTTAAACCTGTCCCAATGTGTTCAGAGCATATCAATTAGCCAAAAATGATTATTCAATCACAGAAAAAAAACATGGGCTCACCAAACCATGTCCTCCATCAATGAGGGCTTCAAACTCCCTGGAGCTTCCTGAAACTTCAATGGTGAAAAACCTGCATAAGAAGTATTCATATGGCCTTGATAATAGTTCCAATGGATTTAGGACATCCAAAAACCCCTAGCTGGGCTTTTACAACACCTCAATCGGCCAAAATATGAAGAAGTTAGGCCTCCTCCATTTTTCCTCCTTCAACCTTGCTGAAACTGGTTCACCAAAATGCACCCTTGTTGTGTGAACCTGGCTCACATGCAATATAAGGCGTAAGAACCCAGCACCAGGCACAACCACACCAATGGTACAAACCATAGGACGGTTAAGGGCGCGCCAGCCCCTAACCGCCTAGGCACCTGGGCATATGGGTCATGTGACCTCACGTTTTAGCAAAAAGTGGTTAAACAGTTACAACCATGCCAACTTCCCGCTCCGGTCGTGGGCACATGAAACCACACATAAAAACATGGGCTTTAATTATTTGAAACTCCCGCGCACGTACCATATGTGGTCATATGGACATACACATAAAACTGTGTGGTAAACAAACCAAAACGCGTGCCATTTAATAAAAAGTATGGGCATATGTGGTATGCAATATAACCATTATATTTAAAACATACTCGCGCGCCATTGGATCTATGGTAATATGGCATATATGTGATGACCACGGGCTGGGGCTAAGCCCCAGCCCAACCCCCTGCCCACATATACAAAACTTCAAATTCAAATAAATTGCAAAAGGTTATGTTTTAAGAAACAAAGTGCGGGTGTAATGGTCGGGCGGATTTGTGAAGGTGTTTGCGGAGGAGAGGTCCGGGGGTCGAACCCCGTGGACTCCAACACAATTTTACAACCAACCAAAAATGGGGTGCCACGTGGCAGACCACATCTGGGCCATGTGGAACCAAACTACTCGCCCATTAAATGCCACGTGTCAACAATCTATTCGTCCACATGTCCTGTCAAATGCCTGCCACGTCAACTGCCACATGTGAGTCGTACCCTACCACATCACTGTATGGACCTGCCACATCACTGTACGGCTCTACCACGTCACTGTATGGCTCTTCCACGTCAGCATCCATACGGACTGCACAGTCAACATCCCTTTTTTTACCTGTTTGACGATTCAGACAGATCGCGATATCTCTCGCTCCCAACGTCTGTTTGAGACAAAACGAGTTGTGTTGGATTTGTGATGATGAGGGCTACATTCTCGTTTGTTTTGAGTCAATTCCGAGAAAGTTGATTTTTGGGCTAAAATTTGACCCCTGGTCTAGATTTTGATCAGTCATGGTACAAAACCTTTATGATTGTATACTCCTTGATGGCACATAAATGGAGGCATGGTCTTGGGGCCTCTTTTTGCTTAATATGGTTGTTTTTCCAGAGCAAAAAATGGAGGATAACATGTTAAAATGTGGATTTTGATATAGATAATGCTATCTTGATGACAATAATAACCATATATACAATGTCAAAAACACCCAATTTGAAAGCTTAGATCAATATAAGGCACTTATTAATGCATGAAACCACAAATCACTCCAAGAAAATGTAATAATTATTTGATGGGAAAAGACTATTGTTCTTTTTTCATGTTGTCCCTAGTTTTAGGATGTATTTTTGTTCTAAGTAAGTTAGACTTCTACAATAGTATCCCAGATCCCATATGGAAGCATATTTGAGCACCTTTTCCCCCAGCATAATCTCTGATTTTTACATACCATTGTTTTTCTTCAAAGATGCAACCCATTTGCAGCAATCAAGATATTTTTTCTAACCTATGTACAGATATCAAACTCATCAAAGAAGTTACAATTATAACATAAGTAATGTAAAGTTGGTTTTATCTATGAATGGTGAAGTTATAGGCACATTCATCAAATTTTTATCTTTAGAATGAAAGTCTACATATTTTCCATAGCGCAGGTGCACTCATTGTAAGATAGTAACAACCATGTCTCCATGTATCAACAACCTCGAGGACATTTAATTTTTAAGCACCTTTATCCATTTACATAATGAATGTGGTTAAATGTTAGATCTACAAGAATAGTTTGGAGATCTAATATGTATCTCCAGGTTGGGAAATTGAAATTCTATTGCTAGAGCACCTTTGCCAAGAAAAAATATGACGATGACCTTCAATACATTCAGAGTGTGAAGAATTAAAGGAATGGGTGTGTGCCACTCTTGGATAATTTGGTTGGTTTATTGAAGGACCACCGTTGCACACTTCTTTAGGAGAGTTTCATTAGATCCATTAATGTGAGGATTTGGTTAGGCATTGGAGAAATGGAGCAAACGTCTTTCACTATTGTTATAAGTCACAAAGTAGAACTTGCATATGAGGAATGGTACATTTCATAAAAATCATAGAAGCATGTTCAGAGCCAAATTGGAAGAGCACTCTCACTATCAACCATAGAATTTGGTAAAAAATACATATTCTACTAAAGTGTTTGGCTTATAATGAGAAGCATGTAAAAATAACACTAAATTCTATGAGAAATTACCCAAAACTTTTCCAATAATATTTCTATGTGATTCTCTTAATAAAATGGGCTTATTCAATCCAAATACACTATCATTTTGAGCTTAGGATTCAAATTCACAGAAGTAATCTAGGTACCAAGCACACTGTAAGTTAAACTACTCTTGAGAATTCTCTCTTGATGGCCATAAATCATTTTAAGTATCAGATGAAATCATATATCTTTATTCATTACAAAACATGGGGAATCAAAGGAATATACAAATTAAATGAAAGGAATTTCCCAATTTCTTAAACTACAATTACTATAAATCAATTATTCGATATAAAACATGGAACTTGTTTATGCTGTGAATGTTTTTTGCTGTCCAAGACTCAAAATGAGAGGACACGTTCAAAATTTAAACACCCAACATAATGATTTAATGGCAAATACAAAATGCAATATCAAGCTTCCAAAAAACCCAATTATATAAGGATGAATAAAAAATCACATTGTATGGCTAAAAATCCCATTCTAATATGAATTCCAACCTCTAACGAAAATGTAAATGCTTACTGAAACAACACCAAAGGAAAAGCAATGGTATGTTGGATTTACATTGTGGCAATATGATTAAATTGATATCACATGAAATATGCATCATGGTTGCACTTAAAATGTCTTTATTTCCCAAGAATAGTTCTTGTTGTTCAAGACTCAAAATGAGATGACACGTGTTATATCCAAGGCTTCTTGTATCCAACATAGGTGAAATGTTTGGTATTCATAGGAAGGTTGATAGTATTAATGGGATCAGTAGGCATATGATGCATAGGATAAGTAAATGGCCATCTGGTGTCATGTCCTCATCCACTTTCTTTGATTGTATTGAACAGGTAGATGTATGAAAATTTCCAATGTAGGAATTCCCTTTCTTTTATACCATTCATATGTTATGCAATATATTCTCATTTGCAATAGAGAACAAAGGTACATTCTATGTGCCATATGGAAAGTGAAATTATCCATACTCTTCATTTGTGTTCTCTTGTCATGGTGTATTGAAGTCTATAAAAAATTCTATTTCAGTTTTAAAGTGCCAACATAAATGTAACATGGTGCAATCAAATATAATTAAATTTATAACAAAAAATTCAAACTGTGGGAAGTTACCAAAAATCTCAAGAAATCATTTATGAAAGACACATTTGGATAATTGTATAATTATTCTATTGAAATAAATAAATTATATCCATATTCAATCAAGGCTACAAGCACAAGAAACTATAAATCCGACTTGTTCTCATCTCAGTTTTGAGGACCAACAAAAAATCATAAATGAATATTTCTTATCAGACTGAGTCTAAGATGAAGATTGAAGTTTGAGCTTATTGTTTGGAAGAGATCCTCCCCACTAAAGTGTAATCTCAATGTGGAACTCAATGGATCAATTGTTGAAAGGGCTAAGAACATTCACTGAGCAAAAATTCTAAAGTTACGGAGAATGGAAAACCTAATAGTTTCACTCCCTCCAAATTATGAGGAATCAAGAGAAAATGATGTAAGATTATAGAATTTTCCATCTTTTTGTAGTTGACAAGTTTTTTGGAAGCCATTATAGGCTATATTCTAATTTTACTAGTAGGAAGAGCCAAGAAGTAGATTATAATCATCTAAATGTGTAACAACACAATCATTTGTATCAAATAAATGTCCAATGGAAAAAGCTATGGAACAATTTTGAGTGAGAGGTATCAGTTTCCCTCCTTCTCTAACCCATATAAGATGATGTGGTTAGTAATGTAGTGTGATAGAACATTCTAGTGAATTGATTAATTTATGAGAAACAAAGTTCTTGTGTTTGCCATTTTCCATGGTCAATTATACAAGTTTTTTCTTGATTTGAGAACTATGAGTGAAGAGAGATTCCTTCTTCTTGTCAAAATATTTTTTATCGAGAGAACCAATTAAGGGTTGGTGGGGGTTGGATTGTTAAAGTAAATATCTTTTTGTTTTCATCAACATCAATCACTTTTGTTGCATGTTGGTATTTTGTAAGGAGGGATTTGGCCTTATTTGCCTAGAAAGTGCAACATTCATCATCATAATGACCATATCACTTGTGATAGGAACAATATTTATTCTTCCATTAGGAGGTGGAAATGGTTTCCTCTTGGTCATGATCAGTTGTAAGACTTTGCTTTAAACCCCTTATGTTTCGACATGGACCATGTGAATATGTGCTTAGTATATGTATAATTCTTACCTTGGTACCGAGTCTAGGGTACCATCGATATATAAAAAAAGTGGACATGAAATAAGTGGCCATGTAAAATTATTCCTAGTAAGGACCCATGGCCTAGATCTTGCTAGAAAATGTGTAAATATAATATAGGCTATAATTTTTAATAGGCTATGTATATGATGTGATTGTGTTCCTAGTAAAATAAATATAAAATAGTATTGAATCACTAAGGAGAACACCTGGAGGGTTTATGGATTGACAAAAAGAAAAGGGATTGAAGAGAATATGAGAGGCACATAATTTATTCCCAAGTCAATTAAACATGACATTCCCCTAGGATTTAATACAAGAGTAGGAAATGACATATTGAGTGAAAAATATGCCTCATTCTTATGGATTGATTCCTGATAAAATAATGTGAAGGAGAAAGTTGAATTGTGATTTGGAAGGAGAAAGTTGAAGCTCATTTTTAACTGCCCATTTTTCTCTAACAAGAACAACAATCTTAGTGAGATTCCACCTTAGAGCCACTTGTAAACGAGTGTTGTGAGAATTTGACAGTCATCCAACCTCTTAAATAGGTGGGTCTAACTCCTCAATAGATGAAGCTAGTTTCCCCTTTTCCCATTGGGTTTGTGCAAAATGACTCACATAGTGATGGAATCCTATTGACGGGTCTAAATTATCTCGACAACAACACGGGTTACTCCCAAGTACATGGCCACAACTAGACTATGCATTGTTTGGATTAGGAGTCCCATCTGGAATTTGGCCCGACTGCCATTGATATTGTTTTTGGGGTTTTGGCCGATTACGGACCGATTTGTCGATGATGATGAATCATGAGTGGATATGAAATGAAATGATGTAGATGAAGACTATGTATGGAATGAAAATTAATATATTACTAATATAATTTAACCTATCATGTCTAGGATAAAACTAAAGTAATCGGTGAGTTGAAAATTCAATTGAATCTTACGTAAACTCCTACTTAGATAGTTGGAATAGAAGAGCAAAATCAGAAAAAAAAATGTGTACACATACATAAAACAAGATTAGTCCAAATTACAACAATGCACACATTAACAACTCAAAAAACTCAAGGCACAAAGATATTCGAAGAAACACTTAAAACTATAGAATATCACAGATTAGATAATAATTAATTCATAAACAAACTAGCATTCTTACATTCCATATGAACAACATTCATATTGACTTGAAATAATTCACTTCTTAGATTTCTTCACACATAAATAATTACTTCTCCAAAATCCGGCCCTGAGGGTTTCTTCGGCTGAGGGGTTTTAGAGTTTTCATGTATTATGTGTCATTTTTTTTTTCCGATTTTGAATTTAAGTATACAAGGAAATGAAGGAAAATTTCATGACACAAGATAAGAAAATGATTTATGCCTTTTCGGAAATGTTTTTTGGATCGTGGAGGTGACCACCCTTCAAACCTGCATTTTTCAAAGACATTAAAAGGTTAAATGAATGACTAATAGCTAAACATCTATGACCACCCATATTGCTCGATTATGTCATCGCTCTATGATTTCAATATTCAACTTGTTACATCTACATTCTCAATCAAGGTATTTAGCATGTTTATGCATGGAAACAATTCCTCTTTGTATCCCACCTTGTGGAATCACAAAACCTTAACATTTGAAATCCTTGGGTTCCTGTGCTTGGCTTATTTTTCTACTCGCAATGATTTGTGGAACGTTCAAAATCCTTGTACATATCATAGAGGAATGTATAAGTAGGCTTTGAGGCAATGTTGAGTAGCAAAACCTTGTCCATGACACAATGAAAATACACAATGAAAATAATGGTAATTCTCTTTGTCATGTGAGACACAATGAAACATGTCACAAGACTTTCAAAGTTGCATATATCATGTCACAATATTTTGGAAGTTGCATCATTAAGAGAAGCTGAAATTATCATTAAGTGTATAGAAAAATTACATTCAAAGATATATACAAGCCATAGAAATAGCCTTCTATATATTATCATCGATATAATGTACATGTAACTGTCTTATAAAATTATTACATGACATCATGAATTTCTTTTAGTCTTCTTTTCTTCTTTCCAGTTCTTAAGAAAATCATCAATGTCTGTGTCTTCGTTTACTAGGTGCTCTTCAACAGATGATGTTTTTTCAGTCCTTTCATGCCGAGTACGTCTAGTATCATACTCGCGGCATGGATTCTGCTCTGACGGGCCATCACCTAAAAAAATAGAAAACATTAAATTTATATGGCCAATTTTTAAATATAATTGAATTATTTCATTAATATTAAAAACAAACTCTGCAATGTAATTATTTACCTGGTCCTCTAGTCGGCACCATTGGAATGGATACCGGCCTGTTCACCTAATCTTCAGGTCAAGGATGATCATCTATGACATTATCTTCCATTGAAACGTCAAAATTTATAAGTACAAAATTATTAAGTATATGATTAATATATAGACATTTTACCATCGTGGGCCTCAATCAACGGAACATCTTGGGGCTGCACCTCACTGGGATGGGGATGTTGGGGAGAAGCATGATCTTCTGGCTACGTTTCACTATCAACAATTTGTTGTTCAGTACTAATGGTTTCATTGATCATGATGCTGCCCTGATTAAACCAAAGTAAGACATCAAATTATGGACAAACATTTACGTATTTTATAAGTAATGAAAGGTTAATGTGGAGTGATTTTTATTTACCTTATCCCACAAATTGGATCTTGGTTTCTACCTCATGCTTCTCCTATGATCAACTATGGCTTTATAACCACACTTGTAACCAAGTTGGAGGTCTTCCTTTGCGGTCTCAGTTCCGAAGTCGTCACCCTGCATTGCATAAGGGTATGGTTTTTTAATGTTCTTGGCTGCAATTACCTTAAAGTTGTAAGATGATACAAATAATATTCTTAAGATGTTTGGGTACTTATGATTCGTGACTATAACCTTGAGTAGCCGCCCTGGCCTTGCTTGTGTTGGCCATGTTTCACAATCCTTGCTTTGGTTGCCTTCGAAGTGTCAGACAACTTATCATCAAAATTTTCAAGTATGTTATATATAACCACACTTTTATTTAGATCTAAAGAAAAATAAAGCTAGTATTGAATTCAAAAATTTGTAATTTACCTTAGTGTACCAGTTAGTTGCTCTCCTGATTTTTTCAAAATATTCTCTTTTGCATCATCAATGATCGCCTTCCACTCCCCCTATGGAATTGAGGGAGGACGCTCATACCTAGGATTTCTTGCCAAGCTTCATCTATAAACATCCTAGGTATATTTTAAATATTCACCCATTGCATATGTGACCGCTTTTGTATTGAACGTGTCTACACCAAAGAGGCCTTCAAGATAATCCATAAGTTCCTTTTTGAGGTTGGAATTATGGAAATTCCACCTCATGCGTAAGGTTGCCCCAAAAATAGACAAGGCCTTTCTCTCTATGTGCCTATAAAAAAAGTCTTTTCCTACACACAAAAAGATATGATCATTAATTTAAAATTAATGATCTAGATGATTTTTGTATGAGGACAACATTAAACGATTAAAATATGAATTAAAACTACCTGCGAGTCTTGATTGTTTTAATGGAAGTCCCTTATCGTTGACAAAAAAATTGCATGGAAGGGTCCCCATGATTGTCACATGTTTAGCTCTTGGAAATGAAATCATCTCAATGACATCACTATGATCCTCATATCTACCACCCTCTCTAGACTCTGATCGAGGTGTGGATGTCTGTCGGTGCATGTCATGGATCCTATATAAATGAGGTGTGAAATATGGAGAAGTAAATAGTGCTCTAGCAGCTGTATGACCACCCGCATCAAGACTCTATGACGTCTCTGTAGCTCCACCACTACCAACCACCAGCTAAACAGGATCCAAATATTCCTTTATAAAAAAGAAAATGTTTTTTCGTGAGATAATGTAAAATTTAAAGAACAAAGTATCATAATTGAACATATGAGTGCATTAAAAAAAATAAAAAATTAATTATGGTTATTACCTTATATGTGGTAAGTTGTGACATAAGGAGCTTGATCCTTTCTTTGACGTCCAGAGTTTGTTTTGGATGATCTAACAAGATAAATAGTTCCTTGTTATCTTTAATGATCTTTTTTTTAATGAGACCATTAGCTCAGTGCAAGAATAAAACCCCTCCTCATCGGGGGAATCATGATTCACATGACCTGCTGACTACATATACTTTCAACAAAAACAATGTTATTTTAATAAAATTATATAAGCAAATAATAAAAACAACATAAAATGAAAGTGGAAATTGATAATCATTTACATGTTCTGCGGCTGGCCTTTTTCCACAATCATCGTGACACATTATAATATAATTAGAACCACCAAATATTTTAAAAATTGTTAATGATAACAAAAAAACAATGTTAAGTAGAGGTTTCTTAAAGAGGTTTTGCATAAGAACCTGCACACTATTAGTCAATGTTTCTATTTGATTCAAATGGTAATCCACTAATAACTCTTCCCCGAGAGCTATCTTTTTTATTGCGCACAAGACTACCCAATTCTCTTTGCATCCCTCAAATATGCAATTCGATTGTTTATTTGTTGTCCCAGGTCGTGTGTTGTTTATAAACCCTAAGATATTTCCGGAAGCTTTAGGCCTTCCATCAATATAGATAGTTGCTCCCTTATTTTTATCCTTGTTTATTAGTTGTATATAATTTACGGTGAGTGCATATCTCCACATACTTCGCATGTACTGTACCAGCCACATCCAATCATTATAATTGTAACACGGTCTGACATAGTCCATCAATTAAGTTACTGTATTGTATTTTACAATTATTCCATCCATGGAAAATAACCCCAAGCCATGCAAGGAGGATGGTGCAATGCAATATGTCCTATTGTTGACAACAAAGTCAACATCTATAGGAGGTAGCTACTTAGGTACCCATTGCTTCACTAGATGCTTATACCTGAGTGGAATATCTATGTCTCCTATGCTCTCATCATCATAAGAGCATGATCCTCCTTCGACAAGAAAAAATTTCATGCATCTACAAAATTTTATTCTGACTTTTTCACCTCTGGTCCTTGTTTTCTTATCATATCTACTAGATGTAGTCTCATTTATGACCTCTATTTGTCCTAATCTTTCCTCACTCGACGAATAAATATTTGACATGTACCTATTTGGTTGTACCTTCAGTTGCATGTGCACGTGTTGTTAGTTAGTATTCCATCATCATATTCACAGTTCTAAATAAAAAAATTATATCTTTAGTTTTGGATGCACAATTAGACTAGGGTGAAATTACCAATATTAGTGGTCAACCACCTAACTTAATTTGATATCCCTCTTGATTTTGGACATATTAAGGACATATTAAAAAATTGAAAACACTAAGGACATGACAAATTAATCATATGGATCTAAGGAAATTGCCATGTCATTATGATGATGTCAACATGGTTCATAAATTGCCATGTCATTAAGTGAATCACGACTCTTTTGCATAAAATATAGACAAAGGGATATAGATGTCTATGTATACCATCAAATATACACGATGTAGGGAACCTCCACATCAAAAAATTTGGGACCAATTAAAATATGCCACATATACAAGGGAGACAAAGAAGGGAGTTGGTTTGGATAATAGGGATAATCAAAAAGACATGTGGCAGGCTCAGAAATTTCCATGGAATTAGGATGATGTCAACATGGTTGGCTCATTAAACACAAGGTCCAATTAAATTACACCACATGGAAATGCAACATCAACATGAATGAACTTGGCAGGACTAGTGGTGGCTCTAGAGTGTGCCACATGGGACCACGACACATTTTGAAAGCTAAGTTAGAAGACACCCTTATCAAAAACATTCCAAGTATTTTGGAGAATTGGACTCAAACAAGATTTCACTAGGCTCTAATAATACTTCAGATCCATAGGAATTGAGCAGATTTGTCATTTCAAATATCTCCAATGCAAGAACTTTCTTAGAAACATGGCACCTAGACTTAATCCTAATGCATAATATTTTAGGTTTGGATTCCTTGGTGGGCTTGGGGTTCCATGGCTTAAGTTCATTAGACACTTGACACTTTCTAGAAGCATATTGCATCGGATTTTTGTGTGCATAAGGAATAGGGAAACCAAGAGAATTTAAGGATACAATGAGTTGTTATGAGAAAGAGTCCAAGATCTCAAAATCTCAATATAATGACACATGGAATAATCATGTACGTACAAGGGGATCAAAGAAAATAAGATTGAGAGAACACCAAGTGACCACAATAATACAACCACATCCACTCTCATGTTTCTCCATGGTATGGCACATCAAGTCCACAAAGGTATGAGTCTATGATAGTTGGATATGATGTGGACTAATGATTAAATTTCTAATGAGATCTGTCTCAGGAATCCTTATAAGATACATGTCTTCTGTTCTAACACCTCTCATATAAGAAGAGCCATGTCTTGTGTACTAACACCTCCCATGTAACAAGAGATATGCATCTTTGATATGGATAGAGGAGAAAAGCAGGGATGATTTTAGGGGCTAAATTTCTCTCATGGACTAATTTTCCATGGTTTTTCTAAAAACGAGATTCGTTATTTTAAAAATGATTCGCCCAAATTCTATAGGATAAAATTATTTTACCTTAAAAATTGCCAAAATTTTATAAAAACTATATAAAACACTTAGAAATTTGAATATTTTTATAAAGATATAGCCAAACATTTATAGTTGACATATGAAGGATTAGTAAGATTCGCTAAGGTTTCTACATTTTAAAATAAATTTCCATCCTTAAAATCATCCCTGGAGAAAACTAGTGAGGGAGCGACCCAAGTCCAGGACTCCTGGTAGAGACAATGGAACCTCCCTCTAATCTTATAATAAATGGGACATCTAAAGATGAGGTGCTATTGCAATTGACGCAATTGACAAATCCTCTCTAATGAGGAATGTGATGATTTTCCCAATTAGGACTTGGTGAGAGAAAACCCTAAACTTGCCAAGAGAAATCCTAAGGATATGCATCCAATGTCTTTGAGTATAGGCAAGTTTGACTATAAGTTAATCCTTTAGTTGCATGAAGTTCTTGAAGTAGAATGCCATCTTAGGGTTGATTCCCTTAGGGGGTCATGTTCAATTGACCTAGATGTATTGTTTGTGGATATCCTCTCTAATCACCTTGTTCAAGGAGCTAGAATGTGACCGGTGGGATCCAAGGAGTATCTATAAGGAGGGAGACAATCAATAGGGATGCCAACAAACTGAAATAACAAAGAGACCATAGAGGAAAAAATTGCCTCATCCTAGAGGGGATTGTAGAGGCAATCGCTTTTGATGAATAAAGATCCAATAAGGGGTATCTCTCCTTCCATGTGGTAAAGTCTCCTAAATTTCGAATCCTATGGAGGAAGGAGACAAGTGTGGAAATAGTTTTGAGGCACAATGGATGGGCCTTGTTTCCGCTCAAACTCTCTCCTAGAAGGAAAATTCCTAACCCTGATGGGAGAGCCTAGAGGTAACTCTTAGGCAAGCCACCCATTTTCACCTTGGTGGCCTTTCTCCACTCTTTAGACTATTGGAAGGGTATCCTAGTCAAGGGGGGAATCCCTAAAGGTCAAGCTAAGCTATGTTGTTGAGTAAGAAAGAGAAGCTCTCTAACTTGGCTGAACGAAGACTTGGGCAAATTGACACTACCCTCTCTCAAGGTAAAAATGTGAAAACACTAAGGACATGATAAATTTATCATATGGATCTAAGGAAATTTCCATGTCATTATGATGATGTCAACATGGTTAAGAAATTGCCATGTCATTAAGTGACTCATGACTCTTTTGCATAGAATATAGACAAAGGGATATAGATGTCTATGTATACCATCAAATATCTACGATGTAGGGAACCTCCACATCAACAACTTTGGGATCAATTAAAATATGCCACATATACAAGGGAGACAAAAAAGAGAGTTGGCTTGGATAATAGGGAAAATCAAAAATACATGTGGCAGTCTCATAAATTGTCGTGTCATTATGATGATGTCAACATGGTTGGCTCATTAAACACAAGGTCCAATTAAATTACACCACATGGAAATGCAACATCAACATGAATTAACTTGGCAAGACTAGTGGTGGCTCTAGAGTGTGCCACATGGGACCACTACAAATTTTGAAAGCTAAGTTAGAAGACACCCTTATCAAAAAAATTCCAAGTATTTTGGAGAATCGGACTCAAAAAAGATTTCATTAGGCTCTAATAATACTTCAAATCCATATGAATTGAGCAGATTTGTCATTTCAAGTATCTCCAATGCAAGAACTTTCTTAGAAACATGGTACCTAGACTTAAGCCTAATGCATAATATTTTAGGTTTGGATTCCTTGGTGGGCCCGGGGTTTCATGGCTTAAGTTCGTTAGACACTTGACACTTGCTAGAAGCATATTGTATCATATTTTTGCGTGCATGAGGAATAGGGAAACCAAGAGAATTTAAGGATACAATGAGTTGTTATGAGAGAGTCCAATATCTCAAAATATCAATATAATGACACATGGAATAATCATGTACGTACAAGGGGATTAAAAAAAAAAAGATTGAGAGAACACCAAGTGATCACATTAATACAACCACATCCACTCTCATGTTTCTCCATGGTAGGATGAATCAAGTCCACAAAGGTACGAGTCTATGATAGTTGGATATGATGTGGACTAATGATTAAATGTCTAACGCGATATGTCTCGAGAATCCTTATAGGATCCATGTCTTGTGTTCTAACACCCCCCATATAACAAGAGCCATGTCTCGTGTACTAACACCTCCCATATAAGAAGAGCTACGCATCTTTGATATGGATAGATGAGAAAAGTAGTGAGGGAGCGACCCAAGTCCAAAACTCTTAGTAGAGCCAATGGAACCTCCCTCTAATATTATAATAAATGGGACATCTAAAGATGAGGTTCTCTTTCATCCAACTCAATATCTTGCAATTGATGCAATTGAAAAATCCTGACTAACGAGGAATGTGATGATTTACCCAATTGGGAGTTGGTGAGAGAAAACCCTAAACTTGCCAAGAGAAATCCTAAGGATATGCATCCAATGTCTTTGAGTATAGGCAAGTTTGACTATAATTTCATCCTTCAACTGCATGAAGTTCTTGAAGTAGAATGCCATCTTAGGGTCAAGTCCCTTAGGGGGTCATGTTCAATTGACCTAGATGTATTGTTTGTGGATATCCTCTCTAATCACCTTGTTCAAGGAGATAGAATGATCGGTGGGATCCAAGGAGTATATATAAGGGGGGAGACAATCAATAGGGATGCCAACAAACTTAAATAAAAAAGAGACCTTATAGGACCAAATTACCTCATCCTAGAGGGGATTGTAGAGGCAATATATTTTGATGAATAAAGATCTAATAAGGGGTATCTCTCCTTCCATGTGGTCGATTCTCCTAAAGTTTGAATCCTATGGAGGAAGGAGACAAGTGTGGAAATAGTTTTGAGGCACAATGGATGGGCCTTGTTGCTGCTCAAACTCTCTCCTAGAAGGAAAAGTCCTAACCCCGATGGGAGAGCCTAGAGGAAACTCTTAGGCAAGCCACCCACTGTCACCTTGGTGACCTTGCTCCACTCTTTAGACTATTGGAAGGGTATCCTAGTCAAGGGGGGAATCCCTAAAGATCAAGCTAAGCTATCTTGTTGAGTAATAAAGAGAAGCTCTCTAACTTGGCTTAATAAAGATTTGGGCAACTTGACACTACCCTCTCTCAAGGTAAAAAGGGAAACTTAATTGTGTATGAATGGTGGATTAAATTACCGATTGTGAACAAGCTCAAAATGTGTTTAACTTAGACAAGTGCTCATTCAAGATTATGCTTTGGAAATTGAAAATGAAATCTTGTTACTCAATGCTTCAGATACCATGAAATGCTATCGGGATGTGAAACATGCTTCCAATTGTAAAATGAAATAGTGAATTTAAATCATTACATCATCTATTCATCGTATCATTAACATCAAGAGTCAAGAGTCTTATTACCATCATCCGTGGATCATATCTCAAGAATCATGTGTAATAGTAATACAAGGAAACATTACAGGTACTGTTGTTATTATTAAAGAAGTGTGAAGACAACAGATTTATTAAGTGAGCACAATTGCACTATTCATTGTGAGCAATGGTTGTGTCATTCAACAGTGATCATTAATGCCTTTAACCATGAGAATAGATATCCAAAGTGAGAAATCAGTTAGTTTTTTCTTAACAACCTTCAGAACATGTTACCAAAAGCTTGTTATCATGAGAAGACCAGCATTAGATTATCCCAAAATAGAAATGTAACACCTTTACTTGAAACAATTTTTCCAAGAAAGTGTACACTGTGTGAAAAGAATATCTCAATAGAAAAATTTTCTCTCAAATATTCAAGTGCGTGTGGAAGTTCCAAAAAATTATGAACATAAGGATAGACCATCCACACTGTGACAAGTGAGCAGTAAAAGGAATGTAAGTGCTGGGATTAATGTCAAGAAACCATGTACTATATAAACTGTGTATTAGTATGCACCAACAGTGAACAATTTTAACCTTTCAAAGATGTTTAGATATGTGTGTCATAAAACAAGTCTTGAGAACCTAGTATTCAAGAGTTATTATGGCACAAGAGTGGTGTCCTATCAAGATCCAAATCACATTTTTGAAGTTTCTTGTGTAAGCTAACAATGCTTCCAATGAAAACCAAGGCTGTAAATGCATGAATATTGTAATCAAACACTAAATTGTTCCATTAGATAATGCATTGATTTTATATGGGAGAGTTTTGATATTATGTAGAAATGCAAACGTTAAAACTAGGGTTTTAACTACGTTTCACAAAGGATTATTGATTTTAGAGAGACATTTTTTCCAGGCAAGAGGAGAGACATTACCAAGTTCTGCGACATCTCCACAGGTTTTTCCGGATAGGGATCCTTTGCCTCTATCAATGTCCAATCAAAATCCTAGACCCTTGAATATCTACAATTCTCTACCTCTGTCAGATGGGGTTTTTCTCCTCTGCCTCTATCGGATAGAGTTTTTCTCCTCGGATGCCCACAAAAACGATGTATGGTCGGGAATCAGGATTGTTTTTTTTCCTCGGATGCCCAATTTCTCCTCGGACGGGGGTTTGGTTTTTCTCCTCGGATGCCGTATTGGTTTTTCTCCTCCTCAGACGGGGGTTTTCTCAACTAGTAGATGGTCAATGCTAATTTTTTTCCGTAATGAATGGGTGTGGGTGGATTAGTTTGACATTTGTATTTTTTGTTTGGTTTTTTTTAATGTTTTATTATTAATTGTTTTAATTTAATTAATATATATTTTAATTAAATTCATCATAATATAATGGATTATATTATGAATTATAGGATAGGAGTTAAGGTGATAGGTACTAGGGATTGCATGGATTAATAATTGGAGAATATGGGGTTTAAGGGTTAGGGGGTTATAATGGTTAGGGGAGTAAGTAGTTATAGGTGTTAAGGTTCAGGGGTTATATTAGGGTTTATAAGAGTTAAATGATATAAGGGATAGGAGTAAGGGCATATATTAGTTAGGGTTACATGGGTTGGGATTATAAATGTTAGAGGTTAAGGCTATATCAATGCTTACAAGATTTATGGGATATAGGGGTTGGGATAAGGCTCAAATGTTATGGTTAAACGTGCTAGTGGTAATATTATGGTCTATAAATATTGGTGGATGTGGATTATAAGGGTTTCATGTTAAGGGTTATATGGGTTATTTTGATTATAATTTTAGGGGTTATAGGTTCATAAGTGTTAGGGTTGATAACTTATGGATGATGGGTTATAGGAGTAAAATGTTCATATGGTCTATCAGGTGAGGAGTTGGGGACTATAATTTTGGGTGTTAGGGGTATGGGATTATAGGTTTTATAAATTATATGAGTTAGGGGTTATAGTGGTTAATTGTTAGAAAATAGGTAATACAAAATTTAGTGGTTTTATGTGTTAGGTATTACATTACGTGTTAGGGGGGATAAAAGTTATAGTAAATATTTATAGGGACTAAGAATTTGGGGTTATAGGAGTTAAGGATTGATAATGGTTATATGAATTAGTGATTATAGGGGTTATAGGGTTCAAGAGTTTAGTATTAAGTGTTATAGGGGTTTGGGGATATATGTGTCAATGATTGTTGGGTTTATAAATTTTGCAACTTTGGTGATGGGGGTATTAGAGGTTATATGTGTTATATTTTATTGGGTTAGTAAGGGATTATAATGGGTATGGGTTATATCATTTAGGAATACAAGTTATAAGGATTGTATGATTTAATAGGTGTTATATATTATGAAGGTTGGTGTTGATAAGTTAAAGCGATAAAGGTATATGTGTTATAGTTGTTAAGGGTAATGAGTTATAAGGGTTCATAATGATAAGGATTATAGGATTTGGGAATGATTGAGGTTAGTTTTAATGTGGGTTAAGGTTGGTAGTGATAGGTCAAAGGGGTGAAGGGTATATATGTTATAGTTGTTAAGGATAAGGGTTTATAACAATTAAGAGAGATAAAAGTTATATTCTTTAGGGGTGATAAGAGTTAGGGTTAATATAGGTTAAAAATTGCAGTGGTTAAAATGTATAGAGTTTATGGGTTACAAATTATATTTATAGGGATTACAGGATATATGAGTTATATGGATTATGGGTTAGGGGTTATGGAGGTAAGGGATATATAGGTTAGGGGTTATACAAGTTTAGGGTCTTAAGGATTATGAAAGTTTTGGGTTTAGGGGTTATGGTTTAGAGGTTAGTTGTTAACATAGATACAATTTAGGGGTTACCACAGCTATGATTTATATGAGTCAGGGGTGTCAGGAGTTAGAAGGGTAAGAAATTATAAAGGTTAGGGTGATAGCTTATAGGGGTCAATATTATATGAGTTATGGGGATTAGCGGCGATAAGGTTATTAAGGTAAGGAATTATGAGGGTTAAGGGTGATAGGTTGTTGGGGTGAATGTTACACTCATTATGGGGTTGTAAGGTTATATTTTTTAGGGTTTACAACTGTTGGGGCAAGGGGTTATACGAGTTAGTCATCCTATCTATTAGGTGTAGACTTTATAAAGTTTGAGGGTCATAGAGTTTAGGGGTTATTAATAATAATGGTTATATGGGTTAAGAGTCGTAGGGTTTAAGGATTAGGATATAAGAGTTCAAGGTTATATTAGGAATGATAAGTGTTTGGGGGTAGTGGTTGAGAGTTATAATGTTTATGGATTAACTTTTATAGGTGTTATAAGTTTTAGGGATTAGGATTTGTAGTGGTTATGTCTTATATTATGGGTTATAATGTACCGTGGAAGTGGTTATTTTTGTTGGGATTCATATGGGTTAGGAATGATATGGGTTATAGGGTTATGGATCAAAGGGTATAGGAATCCACTGTTATTTGAGTTATATGCAATAAAAGGTGTAAGGATTAGAGATTATATGTATTTATAGATACCAAGGGTTCTATTAGTTGTTAATGGGATATGGGTTATTGAGATTATAGATGGTAGGGGATAGGGAGGTTATATTAGGGTTTATAAGCTTAAGAGGGTTATAAATGTTAGGGGTTATATGTTAAAAATTACAAGGGTTTGGTTTATAAGAGTTTTAGCAGAAAACTATTTGAGCATGTACAATTTATAGTTTTAAGGTTGTTTTACATTAATGTTATGTAACTATTAAGGTGGATTATAAGGTACATGTATGTTCTATGTATGAAGGTAAGGAATATTAGATATCAGTTTTCTTGTATAGAGTGTTAACAAAGGGAGGTCTTGTGTTAGACAACTTTAAAATCCATGTGTAGACATAGTCAAACACCAAACTTTCGGTATACTAGGAAGATTTAAATAGGATTTATATCCACCACCTATTATTCATATAATTGTGTCTTGGTTCCTAGAAGTGTTAAAATTTTGTGTTCAATTTGAACATTTTTTCCTATATTGAAAATTTTTTGCGTGTGGTTTTGGAGAGGAACTTGTTAACTAACTTGGAGTAAATTGTCAACCCGTAAATTTTAAATACAAAATGCCATCACATGTCTTCTTATTTCCACCAAACTCATGGGCCAAAGTCCCATGTTTTTGAACAATTTCGACGAAGATGCTATAAAAATGAAGAGCATCATGTTCAGTGAAAAATTGTTTCTACAATACTATGACAACAACGATGACATTTACGATGATGAAATTTATTGATCATTCCAGGTATATCGCTCATTCATGAGGCCAAAAGCATATTGGCTCATGCATATTTAGACCTTATTGTAGAACTGATTGCATTAAGGTACTTATTTTAACTATGTATTTCTCCACAAGAAAGAGAGAGAGTTAACCTATGGTAGTCAATTTGCTTTTAAAAGAGATTAATAATAGTTTATAATTTCATTTTTAATGACCCAATTCTTCGGTGACATGCATTCATAACCATATAACACTTTAAATTGGGTAATTTTGGAGGTAGAGTAATACATAATATCATACCAATATTCCGTTAGATGGAACCACCTCACCCATTTCCTTTGTTTATCCCATGTGTACATTTGAAGATACCCCCTCCTCCAAGAACTTATAAACTACCTTTGTTTAATGGTGATAGGTACTAGGCTTATTGTTGGATTTTCAAATTGTTTGTGCGAGTCATTTTTGAGTCTAGAAACCCTCCCATGCCATCAATGCATGTGTCTAGTCTAACCATGTCAATGCATGATTAATCACACAAGTTATTTCATGTCTTTTGTTTTTCTCTCATCTAAGTACTCTTTTGAAGGACACAAACGATGAATATAAAGAGTGGGTGTGTGAGTGATATTTGAGTCTGGAAACCCTCCCATATCATCAAGGAATGTGAATAGTCTATCCATGTCAAATCTCGGTGCATACAAAAAAATTTTGAAAAAATTTCAATATTGGCCCCATTCACAGGTCACTGTTTCCCATCATGTACTCTATCCCTAGTACAATGTATTTTAATATCTTTTTCCTTTAAAATCCGACTGAGAAAATTAAAACGAAATGAGGACCAGATGGGTCGATATATAGACTGGGTGTTTGAGTGATATTTGAGTCTAGAAAGCCTCCCATATCGTCAAGGCATGGGAACAATCTATCCATGTAAAAATTCAATGCATACAAAAACATTTTGAAAGAATTTAAAGGTTGGCCCCATTCACAGGTTATTGTTTCACATCATGTACTCTAGACCTAGTAAAATATATTTTAGTTGTTTCCTTTAAAATATGACCGATATGCACGTCCTCGCATCTAATACTGCAAGGGCATGCAATAAAGTCGATAAAGAAGTACTTGATTAATCACATAAGATTCAAGTTATTTTATGTATTTTTTTTATCTCTCTCATCTAAGTACTAAGTTGGTCCATGTCCAAACAAATATTGTTTTTGTCAAAGAGACTAAGTCACAATCCCTTATACCCACAAATGACCCTAAGAATAAGTCTTAAAAATTTTCCCTAAAGTGCTTATGTTTGTTAAGATCATTAAAATAATTCGAGATGGAGCCAAGGGGGTTGGTGGGGTGACTAGCCATGGAAATTGTTTGGAAAAATTTCAACATTGGCCCCATTCACAGGTCCCTATTGTCTATTAAGAACCAAATATCAATATAGCATAGAAAATCTTCCGAAAAGGTACTCAACACCTTGAAAAAGAGAGAATTTTAGATAATAAGCCTCTTCGAGGGGGCAACATCCTTTTACCCCACTTAAATGTTCAAGTACAAGATGATTCAAAATGAAAATGTCTCCTTGGTATATATAGGAGACTAGAAGGTATAATTACAACTAATGGCCTAAAGCCGACATAAATAAAATAACATTACTAATCTAATATG
>ML780164.1:179531-221723 GCA_009831015.1 Picea engelmannii | reverse complement strand
GATTTCACCTTAGGACCACAAACTGGACATGCAAATTTACCCTTTGTTTGAAGACCTGCAACAGATGGATTAATATCAATTATTAATATATATACGAAATGATTATTTAAACAACATGCATGATATAATCAATTAATTATATATTATGCAAGTGTGCAATATGGAATGTTACATACCACAAAAATGTGTTAGTCCTAGGGCATCATGAATTGTCCATAAAAGTATTCCACGACATTGAAATTTCTTTTGCCCAATTGGTTTACAAATGTCATACATAGTGATGTCCTCCCATAACTTTAGTAGCTCGTCGATAAGAGGCTCGATATACACATTCATATCTTTAACTTGGTACTTACCTAATTGTTTGAAATTACACGAGATTACTACCATGGTATGTATATATACGTAAATAAATAAATGAAATATGTTATGCAAAAAAAGAGAAAAATGAAAAATTTAAATTCGAAAAATTAATGTAAATAAATACCTGGAATAATCATTGTCAACATTATGTGCTCCCTCTTTATTGACATCCAAGGAGGAATGTTATTGTTGATAACAAAAATAGGCCACACTGAGTAAACAGACCGAATCTCTCCAAATGGATTAACACCGTCAGTTGCCAATGAAAGCCTAACATTACGAGGTTCATCTGTAAATTCTGGCCATTTTGCAGCAATTTCCTTAAATGCATAACATCTGCAGGCATTCGAAGAACACCATCTTCAATTTTCTTTCATGCATGGTAATCCATAAACTGTGCTATGCTTTGACACCTGAACAGTCGTTGCAAACGTGGAATTATGGGAATATGTCAGAGAACCTTTCGAGGGACCATTTTTGTTACTTGATTGGTTCGATATCTACTGATACCACATACCGGACATTCTGTTTTCGACGCATGTTGTCCATAATATATAATATGATCATCAGGACATGCATCTATACTTTGATACTCCATTCCAATGTCTTTCATAATGGCATGCAAATCTTGATATGTGCAAGGTAAAATATTTGACGAGGGTAACAAAAATTCACCTAACAATCTAAAACATAAAAAATAAATAGTTAATGTAAAGAATGGGGGTTGTAAATTAATATTGCATTTTTATTTTACACATTAATTAACACTAAAAAAAATGGGGAATAGTCAACCTTTATGTAGATGTGAAGTAACATATTACATACATTAGGATCTGTGTCATATAAGTGTTAGACAAATGATTCGTAACTTTCAAATTCACCAGCAACAATGTAGTGGAGAGAATATTTTCTCTTGACCCTTTATAAAGTCGTTTATTTGCCTTTTCAATCAAAGGTTCATCATAAATAACATCACTACTATCCCCATGATCCTTATCTGGATGACCGAATAAGTCTTGAATCATTTGATTTGTCTCATCAACTTGAACTATGTTATTATTGTCATCTACTTCCATGGAATCATTAACTTGATCTTCATTATCTACTTCAAGTTCTTCATCTTGTATGACAACATCATTTCTGCTACTACTTGGTGCTTTCTACATAAAGTTAGGGGGAAAATCTAACTTTATAATTACAAACAATCATGAAAAATTAGTGTATGTATAAAACATTATAAAATTTGAGAATATAATGAATATTAAAACAAATATTGAATGTATATACCATCGGACGATATTCATTTGATCCCCCGTCCATGTGCCCATATTTTCTACAATGTTTTGTAGCTGTTGCTATTAAAACTCTTTCGGGATGTCTAGTACAACAATTTTTGCAAGGGAAATAACATTTACCGTCACCCTTTTCACCCTCTTTAATTCTTTTCCAAGCTCTAATGTTTTCTGACATTCTTCCCCACAAACTTATACTGAAAAAAAATATCTATTTTTTGTTAGCCGAGGAGACCCACAAACCCTTTTTGAAGCGTCATTATTATAGCAAAATTGTCGCAACATCCGTCAAATGCAACATATTTATAGATTTTTTAACGTCACAATTCCAACGTAAAAAAGTCCGAAGTGACCATTGGTATTTTGACTTGGTGAACATACTAAGGTGATCGTTGGAGGGGAAAACCTAGTTTCCAAAATGTCGCAATTGCAACATACATTTTCACAAATGTGGCAAGAGAGATGTTCCAGTGGAAAACGTGGCAAGAGCGACGTTAACGTGGCAAGACTGACGATAACGTGGCAAGAGAGACATATATCTTCACAAACGTGGCAAGAGAGACGTTCCAGTGGAAAACGTGTTAAGAGCGACGTTAACGTGGAAAGATCAACGTTAAAGTGGCAAGAGAGACGTCAACGTGGCAAGAGTGACGTTATCAGGCAACATAATTTTTTTTTTATATAAATTTCCTCTATTTTGCGACAATATGGACAATTTTATCCATAACGCCGCAAATAAAACGTCGGAATTTTTACAATATGTAGTAGTGATATAAGGGATTTTCATTTGATAGCGATGGGTTATTGAGGTTTAAAAGTCAGATTTACATACCACCAAACGACGAGTTGAGGATGTTGATCCTGAGCGAGGCTCATAGATACCTTTACATGGCTCACCCGAAAGTCACGAAGATGAGGGCAGACCTTAAGCCCTTATTCTTTTGGAATGGAATGAAGGCAGACATAGTTAGCTATGTGGCCAGATGCCTCGAATCTCAGCCAGTAAAGGCTGAACATAGAAACCCAGCGGGGTTACTACAACCACACATTATTCCAGAATCGAAATGGGAGGTTATTTCGATGGATTTCATTGTTGGATTGCCATTGACGGTGCAGAGACATGGCTTGATTTTCGTAGTAGTATACACTCTGACGAAGAGTGCTCACTTTATTCCTGTGCGTACGACGTATCAAGCACCTGACATTGCTAGAGTTTTTATCAATGAGATTGTGAGGCTGCATGGCATGCCTAAGAGAATTATATCCGATCAAGGATCGGTGTTTACTAGACGATTTTGGACAAGTTTCCAAGAGACCTTGGGAACCCAACTTAACTTTTGTACTGCATATCACCCAGAGACCGACGGACAGACCAAATGAACGAACCAAATCTTGGAAGACATGTTGCGTATGTATGTGATGGACCAACAAAAGCGTTGGGAGGAATTCTTGCCACTAGTGGAGTTCTCTTACAACAACAGTTACTAGAGAGCCATCAAGATGGCGCCTTTCGAGTTTCTTTACGAGTGACCATGTCGAACGCTCTTGAGTTGGGATCGGATTGAGGATAGAGTCTTGGTGGGACCAGAAGTGATCCAAGAAATGGAAGAGCAAATGAAAACCATATGACAAAGGATTAAAGAAGCGCAGGATCAATAGAAGAGTTATGTCGATGTGCACCGAGTTGACCGTAGTTACGAGGTCAGCGATTGAGTCTTCTTGTGGGTTAAATAGCATAAGAGTTCGATCAAGTTTGGAAAGGGAGATAAACTCTCTCCTAGGTTCATGGGACTTTTCAAGATTGTGGAGAGAAAGGGGCCTGTGGCCTATCAACTAGCCTTCCCTGATTCCTTGAGGCATATGCACGATGTTTTTCATGTATCTGTTTTGAGACATTATATCAGTGATCCTACACATGTTATTGACATGAGTTCCTTGTAGGTATCGGACGAGGGAGCGTTCACGGCTGAGCCGGTCCGCATCTTAGATCTTCGCATTCAATAGTTACGACGTCGAACGGTAGACCAGGTCAAGGTCCAGTGGGACAATTATAGTCCGCACTTGGCGACCTGGGAGGATGCCTATGATATGCGCCAGTAGTTTCCATTTTTGTTTGATAGATAGAATTATGATACTGTGATACATTTATTTCGGCATTTATGCTATGAAACTTCGGGATGAAGTTTAGACCAAGAGGGGGTGTATGTAACATCCCACTTTGGCGCACTGAGAAAACTTATTCTTTCAGGACACTTGCTTGCAAGTGATCCGGACTAGTATGATATTAAAACATTTTTCCTTGATTATGATGCATTATGATCGATGACATGATGTTTACTGCATTGACATAGACAGGTGATATTGCCTCGGTTTTACTGAGTGTGTAAGATTTTGGACCTTGAGGATGCAGAGGAGTCGACAAAACCCCTTGGACTCTGGATCGAGTCAGGGAGTGTGCTATTGGGGTTTGATTGTTTTATTGTGATTTTAGTACGTTTGATTAGATGATATGATGTGGACATGTTCTGACATGATTGTTGATGATGCAGGCTGATGATAGCTTGCCAACCAGACTCACATATGGAGTAAAGGGGCCACACATGATTACCAGAGAGGTTGAGGGAGAGGTGTGGACAGTAGCCCTACCACATCCTACCAGCACTCTTGTCGTGGCTCGAACTGTAGGTTATCGATTACCTAGTTCGAGAGGATCCACGATGCCATGAGGGCAGACTACGACATTCACTCACGATGACTCTAAGGGGCACGCAATTAGGTAGGGGCCTTAGAAGCCCTTAGTCTCCCACAAGTTCACCTGGCAGATTATTGACTCCAAGGGTTATTGATGTCTACTAATCAGTCAAGAGGCGAGTGGCACCCTTGGAGAACATGGTGCATCATGAAGGGCACATCGTGCAAAAAAAACACAAGAGGCGACTGGCACCCTTAGAGCACGTGGTGCATCCTAAAGGGCACATCGCACAAAAGAAACACTAGAGGCGAGTGGCACCCTTGGAGCACGTAGTGCATCCTGAAGGGCACGTCGCGATGATGGGGATAAAGGAACAAACCTAGACAACCCTAAGAAAATTAACATGTTAAGAATTTAAAAAAAAAACAACTTCCCTAAATAAATGTTGCCCAGTTCAGAATCTAAGTTCTAAGTCTAAAACTTCTCTAGGGGTAAAATTTTGTCTACCCTTAAGAAAAATACCTTATAAAAATAAAATAATAAATTTTAAAATAAAAAGCACTTAAGTAATAGTTGTGGATTTCATAAATTTTTGGGTAAAATGAAGAGAGTAAGAACTTAAATAAAATCTGTGGATATCAAAGGTAAAGAAGAAATAAATTATTTAACTTGTGAAAGTGTAAAAAGATATTAAATTAATAATAAAAGGAAAAGAGTAAATAGCACAACTGCCATTTTGGCTCTAATAAAAAGGGGAAAGAAGGGAATAATAAAAATTAGCAAACTAAGAAATGGAGGAAACATAATAAGGGAAAGAGGGGAACTTATGGTAAAAAGCGAGGTCAACATAGTAAAGAATTTGCAATTAAGAACCTTCTAATTTGAACTAAATTAACAACTTCATTTTAGGGAAAGTATTTAAACCTTTAAGGGAATCTAGGAACACCTAGGAGTAAATTTAGGAGCAACTCTAGGTGGGTGAGGGAATTGAAACAATTATTAATTTAAATAAAATATTTATTGGAGGAAAGTGGGGGATGGACGACACTTGTACGAAGGAGAATTCTTAGAAGATTTTTATTAAAACTTAAATTAAATGAGATTTAGGGAAAGTTTGGAAGTTCTAAAACTCTATAAAAGAGAGGAAGGAGGTGGAAGTAGGGGATAGGCTATTAGCATAACGTTGCACTACTGGATTTGTGACTTGACTGATTACTTGTGGGGAGTTGGGGTTTTCCATCTCGGAGAGGAGTGGTAGCTCGGCCTTGCGAGGCGAGCTGGGAGCTAGACATACCATCTGGATAGTGTGTGGGCCCTTTGTGGCTCGAGGGGATAAGGGGGAAGCAGAGTACCCCTAGCATTGGCTGAGAGGTACCAGTGAGGTCTCGACGATCGGCGAGCGGGAGCAGCACGGAGTGGGGAATTCATTCGAGGCTTATGTGTCTTGGAGGTCCTAACCATTGCAGGGTAGGACGGGTGGGTAGTCAGTCTTAATTATTTTGTCAGTTGATTGTTGTACCTTGTTTGCAGTTGCTTGATGTGCGTCTTAGATCATTATGTTTTCGTTGTAGTTACATGCACCATGTTCATCGTCGTATGGAGACATAGAGTTGAATGTATTTATTATCCTTGTACACACGCGCACACATATAAAGAAAAAAAAATTGCACTTGTTATAAGAGGTTTGTCGTCATAATGAGGAGGTTCGTTACATAATTCTCCTTTCACTCTCCACAATCTATCCCTGTCGTTGATTTGGCGATTGCACATCCGACGGTCACGACTAAATCTGACTTAATATGATCATTTGTTGGATCAACCATAGTCATCGATATTTGAGTTTATGATATCTTAATATCTAGACTGATTGCGGGATTGTAACTAGCAAGTTATTTAATTCTTCTTTCGCTCTCCACAATTCCTCCCTGCCGTTGATCTGGCAATTGCACATCAACGGTCTTGATTTGATATAAGTTTCATTGAGCCATACCTATTGATTTTCAATGCACCATCTCTTATGAGCTTTGACATTCACTCGTTAACTCTCCCGAGCTTATTCTTTTCCTGTTTGCCATCGTTGTTGTTGTTATTTCCATCAATGAAAAGCACACGCTTCCTGTAAAACATGCTAACAATGATTATGATTAAGGCTTTAGATTTCTTTCTTCGAGATATAACCAATGGATAAATTATTCAAAATTAATTTTCAATAAATTATAGTTATAGTATACTTTATTGTAGTTGGTCAGAGTAACATGATTTTGTTCTATTCTCTAGATATTTTTTCTTTTTTGAATTTTATTTATTTATGAAAAAAAAGGTCTGGTTGGTTGGAAATAAAAGGTATCCCATGAAGGAATCAAGGAGTTGGCTTGCTAAGGTTTTTCTCCCTCTTGGAAGTTTTATGTGAAGAATTATTTTTTGACAAAAGGGAAACATTGAATTGTCACACTCTCAAAACTTTTAAGATGTGTATTTGTTTTATTTTTCTAACTATTGTCCACAACCATGACATTCATGTTTTTCTTGTAATAATTCGTTTATGGACATATTTTCATTTTATTGAGCAATAAAAATGAATTTTACACACAAGTTACTTTTGGGTATAAAATAATCAACACTTAAGGATTTCCCTTTTAATATATTTATGGTTAATTGAATTTTGGCATGGAAAAACATGTTCTGATTGGATTTATTTTGAGTTTTAATTTTGTTGTCCTGTTCACAGTTAATGAAAGTTTGAGTGTTGAAATTTTTTCGATCTTAGAATAAAATAACTCCAATTCATTTTATCCCTTGTGATGTCTATGAAAACATAGTTTTGGAGTTATTTATGTGGTTGCTTTCCCATTGAGAATTTTCTTAGATTGTTTTCAGCCATCCTTGTTGTAGCATAGAATTAGCATAGAGAAAAAGTTGATCTTTTATTTTCCTTGATCAGTTTTAGTTTTAGTCTCTTTTATTTTTTCTATAATTATTTCTTTATTTATGAAGTTATCTCTTTGAGGGAGAACATTCTTATCAGGATGTCAGCTTGTTGAACTTTAATTTTCTTCGTCGTTGGTGTAGGTTGGACAAATGAATTATGTAACCATCAACATGAGACATTCTTCTCTACTGACTAGAAACATGTGTGAAAAACATAGGGAAGTGTTATTTGTCAACGTATATTCTCGATTACCTTGAAAATATTGCTATGCCTAAATTACCTTGAAAATGTTTTTATTCTATTGAGAAATTCAACAGTGAATTAGAAACATATCCGTGTTTCTCTATCATATATGGTTTTTGATCTACTCTCTAATATATTTCTCTTAGAGATATCTTTCAAAAAAATATTTTTTGAAGTCACTCTTGGTCAACATGATTATTATAACCTACCTCCATAACAATTATATTGTCTACTTGCCTCATCAGATTGATCTATTGAAATCATTTGCATCATCTTTGATGGCAAAGAGAATTTGATACTTTGTTCAAAATTATCAAATGTAATTTCTGAAATTGAAACGCAAGGTGTTTTCAAATGTAAAAAGAACTTATTTATGACAGGGAATCCTAAGGATTTGATGAATGTGTCATGTTAATGATTTGGAATATGCTTTGAACGAGTGTTCCCATCAACCTATGTTGTTACATTCCTAGAAGAATTATGAATCATGTCATTTGGATCAAAGAATGGTGTTGCAAATTGTTCACTTTATTATCAATTCTCACAACCTCACTTATTTGTTTCCATGTTTTGATCATTACACCATGAATATTTCTATAGGATATTGTTTCAAGAGGTTAACCTATCTTTCCCAATTCTTCCACTTGGTCTACTTCTTGAATTTTCATTGAAAATGATTTTTTTCGATAATGTTCATGATGTGTCCCACACTACTAGGATTACAAGCCTATCCAAAAAGAATTCTTCATTAATGGCCAACAAAGTGTGTTTTTTAAATTTTTTATCATAGTTTAGTGTAGTTACTTTATTTATTTTAATTGGTATATATATATTTTGTTTGTTAGAAATGTGCACGTAACCTGCGGGGTCAACATTTTTAACCATTGGCTAAGAAACCACAACCCAGGGGCATCCAAGATGTCAAAATCACTGAAGGATCACACACGAACTGGGCCGCACCAACCCTTAACGTGGATGGATATTTGGGTGTCTCCTCTCGACTAAAATCACCATAAGGGTATTGAACTCGGGTTGGCTAACAAACAAAAGCCACACCTTAATCGATTGATCTAGCGGAAATTGACAATTGGTACATAATTTTACCCCCTTATGATGTAGCCAATAAAATGAGATTCATTCACAATATCTAAAAACCATTTGAACACACGAGAATTGAAAATAAATCTCTTTTATTCCGTCTTCATCCTAACTATAACAATGGAAGTTCAACCCCTTATAACTACTATCTAAAATTTTCGAAAACAACTGCTTTTAGAAAAACAGTTAATTTTAGGGAATTCTCGCATGACTCTAAAACTGACCAATAACTAAGAGATAACTAGAGAGACACTATTTGTCAACTTGTTTTTCTGATTAAGTTCATAAACTAAGAGATAAGTGATAATTAAAAATTTAAAAATTCCTATAAAAACATTAAAATCTCAATTTGAGGCCTCATATGAAGGAATTTGTCCCCATAAAAGTGTTGAAACGATGTGTGATATGAAGGCATATCAAAATGGAAGTAAACTCTTTGAGACACAACTTTCTGTAAAATTTTATCCAAAATGGATAACCGAGTCAAAAGTTATGACCCTCGGAAAATCCCTGCATCACCTTCTTTACTTAATTTTGTAATCATGACAATGGGTTCATTTTCTTACACCATTAGGGGTGAGTGATATAATCATTAAGTAATTGGGATCAATAACCAAAGTGGCAATGAATATCTTGGTGAAAAATATCAATACAATTTATGAGTTTGAAAAATTAGCATCTTCGAAATCTTATTTCACTAAGAACTTATCCATGGAAATAAGCTCAAAGGGTTGAATTCCTCAATTTATCCAATTCTCGATCCTTAGACATTTTAAGAATCTGAATTTTTGTCACAAAAAAATCTCAAATCTATTGGAACAAAAGCATAGTTGGATATTGATTTTCTTGATCACTGCTCATCAAAGTCTTGTTGATTTTCGTTTCCATGTTATGTCTTAGTCCAAAAAATATTTCTTAGTGGGTCTTACATTTTGTGAAAATTTTATTTGATAAAGGTATTTCCATTAATTCAATTCTTGGAGCTGTAATAATGACAACTTTGTACATATCATTCATACTCTGTTGTTGCTGCAGATTTATTTCATATTGCTTGGTTTGTTTTCTTACTTTTTAGTCGATTTCATTTTATTTTGATGACCAACATTTCTAGTTTTAGGTTTGTTTTAGTTTTGTTTTGTTTTCTCTTCTTAGTTTGGTTTTTGGTCTCATCACTTGCTTTCTTGTTGATCAAATTGCTATCATATTTTAATTTGAATGCTAGTATGTTCTCTAATATTATTTGTCTTGTTAATATTCCTTGAGGATTGATATTTGATTTTGTATGCGGGGCAGGTCCAACTCTGGTTATACACTAAATAAATTCTTAAATGTATTGGAATTCATGGGTTTCTCCATCTGAATAATCCTTCATGAATTTATTAGTTGTGGGTAGTGATTGATACTTGTGGTGGAACACATGTTCTTACTAAGCATACCACAATAATCCATAAGTAGAGGAAAGTGTCTATATTCTTTTTCTTACAGCTCCATCCACCTCACATTAATAAACTGACTACTACTATGATGGTTTTTGGAGATACATGTGGGTTAAACTAGAATTCATAACATCTACTTAGAAAATCAAAGAAACTATTGTATCATCCCACTTCCTTCACACCCTATTTTCTTATGCATATCTGTATATAAAATCTAAAAGGGTGAGACTATTTTGAAATAAAAAGGAATTTGAAAGAACTATTAATAGTGTGGGAAGTACAAATAAACCCATCGACACTATGGACACTTGCTAGTAGCATGGCTATGCTTGTATGGTACCAAGGAAACTTCGTCAAGGCTATTGATGCTCACTAGCAACAAAGAAATTCCAGGAAAAGAGAGATGAGGAACACACTTGTGTAGATGTTTGCAGGTTATAAAAAGTGAAAACCCATGGTTAAGCCAAAGAGAATCAGAAGTATGTAGCCCACCAAATAATTTACCTCACTAATTGGATCTTTGAAAAGGGAATGTTAGATGAGAACTACTTGAATTATTGGGTTATATCTTTTAGAAATTTGGCATAATTGTGGTACCCATGATTATTGGAAAATTGTCTGCACTTTGTTGATATTATCAATAACATTTAGATTTGAAGTAAAGTCCCTAAATTTTCATGACAGAGATAATCGGTTCTTCCAGTGTGTCGCCAATTATTGTGGCCAAGAAAAAATCCCCCTTTCATTTTTCTTTTATAAGTGAAAGGAAAGGGCCCCCCTACTAAAATTTGAATTCTAATGCCTAATCCTCCACTACTATGAGCCTAATTATTATTCTCTACCTACCTTGAGAGAGTTAGGGGTTTGGATATCTATTGATGATTCTATTTGGTGGAGGTTTGTTAATCGTTTTGATCTTATACTTTCAAATGTCTTCATGATGCTTTTTTACTTATGATGTTTGGTTGATATTTGTATGATGAAATTGATATGTTATATTTGATTCCTTTACAAATTTTGAAGTATTTAATGATCCTATGTGACTATATAGTTTGATGCTCCATTTCATGCTCTAATTAAGTATGTTTTTGAGTATTTTCTAAATAGATGAGTTAAATGTAGAAATTTAAATGACAAAATCAACAAGTAAATAATTATTTCATACACTTAGAAACCTAGAGATCAATGTCATCTATGAACTCTGAAATGTACACACCCACATTCAGAAATTACCATATGCAGAAATACACATTGCTAAGTAATTTTGCAGTGGAATAAACACAATGAACAACAACCATTCAACTCAGAAAAACTAAGAAATTTAGGCAATGTCAGGGAAAACCCCAATGTGGGGAAACTTAATGAGAGAGAGAGAGAGATTTATTATTTAGCTTCAAGAAAGTACATATCAACAACAAAAATACATATTCCAAAAAGATAAATCTACTTACAACACACTAAAAAAATCCCCACAAATTCTTCCTTGATTCTCGTGCCAAGTCCGTACTGATGTACGACCCACCCAGAAAAAACAACACCTCGAAAATAGAGCCAAATTGTTGTTGTACGGATTTTCCTTCAACAACAAATATCCCAAACTGGTTCGATTTTTGTTCCCACACTTGCCTCAATTTTTGAGCCCTCTTTTCTGTTGTATGGATCCATATAGTACGACCTCCCTCACAACAGTAAATTACAACACTCACAAAATAGAAATTTCTTTCTTGGGAAATGTGCCCTCCTTGGTGCCCTCTTTCCTCTCTCAAGATTACTCAGTAATCTCTCTCAATCTCCTTCTCTTATGTCTTGCACACTACCCAATGCATTCTCTTATAATCTGAAAGTGACCATTCACCTTCTCCAACCCTGGATCTAATGGTCAAGATCTAATCTTTCCTTTACAAGATCAAGGGTCATGATTCATTCCCTCCAAAATAAATCACTTTAAAATATTAAAGTACATTTCCACTTTATAACATAAGTGCACTTTATGAAATAAATTCACTTTTATATTAGAAGGTACATTTTATTAAAAAGTCAATTTAATAAAAGAACCACTTTATCACAACTTTATATAAACCCATTACAAAGTCAAGTGTCTAGTAGTGTAGGTACAAGGTAACTTCCACATACAAGACACATATGTGGAGTACCTCCTGAGCTAAAAATATAACACTCCCTCTTAGCGAGGGATGTACTCACTGCCATCTCCATCATCTGGTCTCATCACACTGTGATCAGTAGGAGCTCCCTATGAACCTAGAGAAATATTTAACACCTACAAAAAACTTGAACTAGAAGATCTTCTCCTGAAAGCTACTCTGAACCCTAAGATCCTAGGAGAATCCACTCCACCCTGAGCATCGGTTCGATCACACCAGCTGAGCCTCCTGTTGGTGCTCAGAAGAGACTCCCCTTCTTCTCTCAGAATGAAAAACTAAATAATTGGGCCCACTGTAGTCTCATGAGCCTCCTTCTCCTCATATGACATTGAATCATATCTAGAAGGTTGTCCTCGTAACATGTACATCCTTCCCACCCAATTACCAATCAATTGTGTTTCCGCCAGGTCCACTCCCTACCTGTAGATAAATACATGTCCCCTCTTGAACAATGTACAATATCCATCATCCTCCAAGAATGATACTGAGGCAAAGTTAACCCTCAACCTTAGAACAAAGAGAACTCCATCAAGCTCCATGAATCCTCCATACTTGAGTCAGAATCTAACCTTTCCAAATCCATGTAAAGCTCGCACCATACCTCCTTCACTCTCCACTAGTTGGTCGGGACCTGTCTTTGTGATAATAATGAATACTGTCCAGATTCTCGTCATGTGACAAGAGGATCCATTGTCAACAATCCATCTAATATCACCCCCAAATCTTCCACTACCAACATTGGATACTAGAGTAACCGAAGAAAATTCCCTGTCATACTTGGAATCAAAGTCCTCCATGGATGTTGTAGCATCTGTCATAGGCCAATTTGGTTCCTTTTTCTTCTTCTTCCTCTTAGAACAATGAGAATAAAGGTGCCCCAACTGGTTACAACAATAACATCTAACTTTACTCAATTCCCTCCCAAAACTTCCTTTCTTCTTTCTCTTTGCAAAAAGAGAAACATTCTCATCAGATCCATCTGTCTTCTCTCCACTACTCTGAGATACTTCCTGGATATCCTCCTGAATGAAATCATCCCACATTATTCTCCAATCTAGAATATTCTCATGACCCACCACACACTTCATGAAGACTTCCCATTCCTTAGTGAAGCCTTTCAAAACTATCCTCACCAATTCTGAATCCGATATGACTTGTCCAACTATAGCTAGCTCATCTTTCGCTTGAGCTACCTAGGTAATATAAGAATACACACTCTACCCTTTACCCATGTTGGTATCATGTAGCTTATCCTTCAATGCTATATTCCTATTTTCATTCTTCGCCTCAAATAAGTTCTTAAGTGCATCCCGCATCTCTTTGGTTGTCTTCTTGTTTGCCAAGTGTGTGATAAGGTGATCCTTTACCCAATTCAGAATAATCATATGAGATTTGGTCCCCTTGACTTCATGCAAATCCAAAGAAATAGGATTTTTTGTGGGATCCACAACAACATAACTGACATAGTTCCAAATCTTGTTCTCCTTGAGAACAGATGACATCCAGACCCTCCACTACAAATAGTTGGAAATGTCATGCAACCAATCCTCAAATCTAATACATGCAACCATATTCTCTATCATAGCTCAAGGAAAACAATTGCAAATGTTCCCCCTTCAAACCTTCCCAAAAATCTCACTGTTCACTGTCACTCAGAGCCCAAGCTCTGATACCATGTAAAAATTTAAATGACAAAATCAGTAAGTAAATAATTTTGTCATACACTTAGCAACCTAGAGATAATTGTCATATATGAACTTTGAAATGTACACACTCACATTATTAAATTACCATATGTAGAAATACCCATTGCTAAGTAATTTTGCAGTGGAATAAACACAATGAACAACAACCATTCAACTCAGAAAAACTCAAAAATTTAGGCAATGTTGGGGAAAACCCTAATGTGGGGAAACCCAATGAAAGAGAGAGAGATTTATTATTTAGCTTCAGGAAAGTACATATCAACAGTAAAAATAGATATTCCAGCAAGAGAATTCCACTTACAAAACACTAAAAAAATCCCCACAAATGTTGCCTCAATTTTTGTGCCAAGTCTGTACTATTGTACGGCCCTCCAAAAAAAACAACACCTCGAAAACAAATCCAAACTGTTGTTGTACAAACTATCCTTTAACATAAAATATCCCAAGTTGCCTCGATTTTCATGCCCACACTAGCCTTGATTTTTGTGCCCTCTTTTTAGTTGTATGGATCCATACAGTACGACCTCCCTCACAACAGTAAATTACAACACTCACAAAAAATTAATTTCTTTCTTGGGAAATGTGCCCTCCTTGTTGCCCTCTTTCCTCTCTCAAGATTACTCAAAAATCTCTCTCAATCTCCTTCTCTTGTGTCTTTCACATTACCTAATGCATTCTCTTATAATCTGAAAGTGACCCTTCACCTTCTCCAACCCTATATCTAATGGCCAAGATCAAGGGTCATGATTCATTCCCTCCAAAATAAATCACTTTAAAATATTAGAGTACATTTCCACTTTACAACATAAGTGCACTTTATGAAATAAAGTCACTTTAATATTAGAAGGTACACTTTATTAAAAAGTCACTTTAATAAAAGAACCACTTTATCACAACTTTATAAAAACACATTACAATGTCAAGTGTCTAGTAGTGTAGGTACAAGGTAACTTCCGCATACAAGACACATATGTGGAGTACCTCCCAAGCTAAAAAGATAACATTAAATGAATAACATATATGCATTTTTCATCCTATTACTTGGATGTTGTGCCTAATCTCTTCATATTTACATTGAAGCCCTCATATATGAATCATATTCCTAAATTTAAACTCATATCTAGAACCACAAGATAACTAATTCTTTCTATGAGTTTGAAATCAGAGACATGTTGCTTTGATGAAATTTATGTACAACAACAAGTTGTTCATGAAAGTCGAGATCCCGGATTATTGTCTTCGAGAAAATTCTCCTCTTTAATTTGTTCGTGTTGAAAACAAACCAAATGCTTATTCATAAGTTTGTTAAAGGAAAAGAAAAATAATGTAATGTTTATGATATACTCAAAAATAATTTCTTCCCTACATAATTAATTTTATGCTTTCTATGGTCACAAAAGAAAGGCTGCAGAATCACTTCCCTTCCATGACTACTTTAGCCTTGAAGTTCATGGAGGGGTCCCTCAATATTCTTCCTCTAGACTATATTTCTCTCTATTCAACCAACATTCAACATCCATAATCAAGCCTTGTCTTTCCCAAACCTCAGCTGGATCTGCTTGTCTCAGCATTGCATTATTTTCTATTTTCACTTCCTTTCCAAACCCTAAATTTTATGGTATTTTATTATTTTCTTGAAACCTTAATCATTACTAACTCTCCTCATCGATTTTGTCTCATATGGATATCCAAGTGAAGTCCCTTGTGATATTTTCAAGTTTTGAAAGGTGTTACCCTCTTCGGAATAATATTTGTTGGGTTCTCCTATTGGCCTTCCCTCTCTTTGAAGGCTTATAGAGATTCTCATATGTGGAACATTGTCATAACATCACCCAATGATTGCTCGCCACTTTTCATCTCCAAATTCATGCATTTTAATTTGACATGGGAGTGTTTTCCTTGATCATATCAGTTTCTCTCTCCTTGCAAGATTATCGATATTTCCCTCTACAATTTTCCCCTTGTTCGAATTGACATGACCCATTTTCTTATCTGGCATCAAACTCATTTGTATTGTATGGGTTACCCTTTGTGACATTAGCATGACGTGTGATGTGTTGTCCCTTTATTCCCTGGTCTTTTACATTTGTCAACTCCAAATTTTCTCAAACTCGACCTCAACTTGATGAGCCTAACTAACTTAGCATGTCACTTACTCATAATCTGCATGATATGCCTTGTCTCTATTTTTGGTCCCTAGGTGGAACCTTGACAGGTGCAGAACCTTGGGTAGTGTGGAACATTGACCCAAAGTCCAAGGTAATGCATTTTACTATTTTCAGATGGGACATTTCATTTTTTATTTGGATTTTTTTTTATTTTTTTTATTATTTTATTATTATGGGGCTTCCTGGACGAATTTGGAATTGGACATCCTAGAATGTTCGTAAAGTTGGGCCATGATAGGGGAACTGAACCAAGGGATGGTAAGACCAGTGGAAAGTGGAAAGATAATAGTGAGCATGGAGACAACATGGATATCGGTGACAGGTGGTGGTGAGAGAGAATGGAACGTGGAGAGTTTCTCTAATGACTCCATCGGAGAAAGTGGATATATATCGAGTGGGAAATGGTCAGAGGTGGTAGCCAAAATGAGACAAAGAATCATCCAATAATATTGATCAAATAAAATGTATATTGTCTAGGGGAAGCCCCACAGATGAGAAACTAATGGTTTGGATCTACCATACCGGTGATGTACCTTTTGGAGTGTGGCATCATAAAAAGTTATGTGTGAGGGCTATAGGTGATTTTTTCAGATCTGATTGCTTTCTCATTCAAGTTAACGCAGTGCTAGGTAGAAAAACCCAAGCCCATGGGAATCCCCTACCAAAGCGAGTGCTTTGGACGTAGACCATAACTTTGACCTGATTTGGAAATATTAGGAATATGCAAAACCGTCAATCTATCTAATATTCCTATGTGACTGGAGTGTATGCTTCGCTGCCAAAAAGGAAAATTATGAAAACTATGTACTCTTCTACCTATTGTATATCCTATGCTAACCACACTCTACATAATTTCAGGGATGAGAAAGAGAGCTAAGTGATGGGTGACCCTTGTGGGTCATAGTACACCTTCAACCTGTTTCCATTATGCAGTCCCTTGAGTGGTTGACCATGTAATGTAGACATCTTTGTGGCAACAACTTTGTTGATGTAGACCAAGTGGAAAGGACTCAACCAACACATACATAACTTGAGAGGGTGCTATAAATATTTTTTGTCATATAACAAGACCAAAGATACATGATGGAGTATTTTCTGGAAGATGTTGCAATCATGACATGCTTTTTGTATTTGTTTTTCAACTACCTAGATGAACCCCGCCATCATATGGTCCTCCTCTATCTCTATGAGTCCATCTAACTATTGTTGAAGGGACTATTCATTTTTCATTTTATTCATTACAACAATGTGGAGGCTGGGAACAACAAATTCTAGTGGCATGACTAGTTATTTACCGTATACCAATATGAATGGTGTGTTCTTCATCATCCTCTTGAAAGTTGTTTGATATGCCTATAATACTGTAGGGATCCTCTATTCCCAATTTTCACACTTCACATTACAAAATTTGGTTAAAGCCTGTTCTAAAATTTTATTGAAATCTTCAACCATACCATTTTCTTGAGGATGATAGGGAGTTCTCTTCTAGTGATGGATCATGAAATCCTAATTGAGTTCCTAAATTGTCTCATTCAGAAAATTCTATCCCTGGTCACTCATCAACACCTTTGGACAATCAAACATGGTAATCACAATCTCAAAAATGAATCTCTCCACTATTTCTTCCATAAAATCCTTAACCAACATGTATTCAACACATCTTATCATGTATTCAATGGTAGTAATAATATAGGGTGCACTCATCCGTAATGCATGAGGATTGATCGGGATAAAAAAAAATAATTGTTCGTTTTTCAAATGGTTCGAATGCTATGAATAGAAACATAGGGATCTCATCTCTTCGACAATTCTTTCCAATCTGTTGGAATACGTTGCAACATTTACAATATTCCTTGGCATTCACAAAGAGTGAGGGCCACCAAATTGCTTCTCGTAGAATGTTTCACATTGTTTCCTTTCCAACATTATGTCCCCCTGCAATATCTTCATGGTATTCATACAAAATGAGGTCCCATTCATCTTCTAAGTGTTAGAAATAAAGAGAAGTGCTTGTTTTTCCATAAATGATATAGAAATATTGTCACCCAACCATAGGCACAAAGGCCACCTCGGAGCACCTTAAACTTGACAGATAGAATAATTCTTGAAGAATAAAAATAACCAACCAAGGTAGTGCACCTTTCTCCAAGGGTAGTGCACCAAGCAAGAATAACCAGAGACCAAGAAGAAAGTCCAAACCATAACCAAGAAAAAGTCCAACCAAAATTCAAAATCCCAATTGCAACAGTTGCAACTACACTCCCTCTCCAAACATGCACACCACTAGTCTTATGTAGTTGTGAGAGTAAGAGTGACAAATGAGCTCTACCGCCCTCTTATTTATAGTGCTCTTTGTCACCTATCCAGACCCACTTCTTCTTTTATAGGTAACACTTAAATATTAATTATTTTATTGAGACAACATGTCTTCTAGGGTTTCTACAAATCTTTTTAGGGTTTTTGTTTCTTCCCAGAATATTCTAGTATCATCAAAGGTTACACGTAGAGGTTAATACCTCCCTTAGATACCATAATATCAACACTCCCTCCTATCTAGGGAGTTATTAAAGGAAATGGTATTTAGCAAAAACAGACCATTCAATCGATAGCATAATCATAGCCACACAGGCTATCGCATGATCATGTAGATCAACTCAAGAAAAACATCAACACTATCAACATCATCTGAGAGCACCAATTGCATCATCTCTCGAAGCCATACTCCATCTGAGTAATCAGGCATGATGATGAATAATTCACTCACCCCACAAAGTGATACAAGAACCATTATTATAATCCAAACATATGTCCTGGAAGAATAATTTTTCCAAAAGATGTTGGAAACCATTCCATGGGCTACACAGACTATTCTTCTAATCTAGACATACGTCCTACAAGAATGTTTGTCCTAGACCATTTTCTACAGGTAGAATGTCTATCCACCGACAATATTTCAACTTGGACCATCCTCCACAGGAAGGTTGTCTGTCCACCAGCAATTTGTCCTTCCTTGACTATTCTTCACCTGGAGAATGTATGTCCATCAATGCAATTACTATCCATCTAGTTGGAAATCATCTCTAACACTAGTGGTATTCTCCATGGAAATAAAAAAAAAACCATCCAATAGAGCACAATTTTGTCTATCCATAGTAGTACACAACTACTACCTAGTGGTCACAACCACTCCTAGTAGCACACAGCTACTAACTAGTGACACATGGTCACTATCATTGAATCACATCCACCACAGTAGCTTACAACTAATGTCCAAAAACATACATTCTCGACAACAATCGTATCATCTGATATCAACCTACATAAATAATATCATGATACAAGCTAAGTCATCTGGGCCATTCTTCCACTCACATCTGTGAGATATGGAAGAGCATTTTCCCTTGAAAAGTAAAAAAATAAGCCATGGGCTATCTGGACTATTCTTCCCAAGCATGGAAGAACAATTTTCTTTGATTTCTTATCTTGGACCATTCACCTAAATGGGCCATTCCTCCGACACTAATTACACTGCAACCTGGAGAGAATGAGTCTTCCCTAGGGAATGCATGTCCCTGATTGATGAGCATGGACCATTCACCTAATTGTGCCATTATTCCATCACTTATCACATTGCAAACTGGAGAGAATGAGTCTTCCCTAGGGAATGACTATCCAAACCATTTCCTAATGGAAATGGTTGTCCTGCACCAACCTCCAAAATGGACCATTCTTCAAAACTGCTCACAACTGTGAACTTCAAAAGAATGACTACCCGGCGAGGTGGACGATTCTACTTGACCACTACTCAGATTGACTGCCAAGAAGAATGATTGTCCTAGACAATTCCCCTACATTGGCCATAAGGGGAATTGTTTTCTATGGTACATCAACAATATATCGAACCATTTTCATTACAAAAATCGTTATCCGATCTAGAAAATTTTTCGAACTGGAAAATGATTGTCCATCAGAAATCTCGAACCACTATCCTAACTGGAAAGGAACTACCCAACCTAGACAATTTTTCGAACTGGAAAATGATTGTCCATAAATCAATAACATATCAGTGCTCCCTCCCAACCTAGGAGTAATCATTTCCTTGTTCAATAAGGAAGTCGTCTCCATGAGCCCCAGCTTGTCCCTTAAGTATGAAAATGTTTCATCTTGGATAGAGGCTTTAGCAAAATATCTACCATCTGCTCATTTGTGGAGATATAATGGAGAACCACTTCTCCCCTCTAGACTTTATCACGGAGAAAATAATGCTTGATCTAATTTTCATCGACATATCATGGAACATCGGGTCCTCTGAAGGATTCAAATAGCTCTGATCATCACAATATATCACAATTGAATCCAAAAACTCATCAGACAATCCAGAAACCAACTTATGGAGCTAGATTACTTATGTACAAGAATCACAAGATGCAATATACTCTGCGTCTGCAATGTTGAGTACAACAGACTTTTGTTTTCTGCTAGCCCATGACATCGTGGCAAAGATCAAACTGACACATATCCAAGTAGCACTTTTTCTGTCATCTGCACTCCCTGCCCAGTCTGAATTGATAAATCCATGCAGTTGTATATCATAACTCAAAATTTCCATAAAGAAAATATTTGGCTGAGTATTCTCCAAATACATTAATGAGCCAATAAATTGTCGATATAGATACGGTTCTACTAGATCAGAGCCTCTCAACTTCTTCAGATTTTTCATCATGGGAGTTTTCTATGGATTTGCAATCCATCATCTCGGACTTCTGAAGAACCATTTCAATATACTTCCTCTTTCATAGGAAGTTTTCACGGTGCTTATGTTGTACATGAGAGGCTCTCCACCAAGTTTGCTTGAATTCATACAAGTTCTTCTTCCATCTGCATACAAGGGTCTCTTTCTGGTATACTTCAAAACCTTGAGGTTGCTCTACATACGCTTCTCCTTCAATTAATTTGTTGAGAAGAACATTCTTTACATACATCTTATGTAAACTCCAAGCCATGGATACTGTAGGAGATATAATGGCTCAGGTAGAGGTATATCCGGTTACTAGAACAAGTTGCCATCATAGTCTTCTCCCTCCTACTAGGAGAACCTTCTATCCTTGAGTCTCTCCTTGTATTTATCAATGCTTAAGTATTTTTCGCAATTTCTCACACACATTGTTCTTCATCACAATTTCCTTCCATTCATTTTGCTTGATTGCTTCTAGTGGGTTCAAATTGGTTCAATTGGTTGTTCTGACTTTCCTTTCTTTCTTGAAATCTTCATGTTCTTCCTCATGTTTCTCTTCAATGTTGGAGTCCATGGAATATTCTATAGATTATATTCCCTTATTTCCTAAAGGCTCCAAACTTCTTCCATAGGAATATAAATGTAGATGGAAAACCAAGGATATTCAAGGCTTATTTTCGAAGAATACTTCTTCTAGAGTCAAAATGAACATGTGTTTCTTATCATGGATGTTACTTCGAATGAATAACATAGATAGATACTTCATATTCTTTACATATTCTTCTTTAATGGATCGTATCATTGGGGATTAGATCCCTCCTAATCCTAAATTCATGCCTGAATGAGAAATATGCATGTTTTTCTTTTGGAATTATGTGATCAGATCCCTCCATCTAAGAGAGTCCACACTTCCTTTTGTTGTATCTCTCTGTGTTTTATACAAAGTGTCACAAGCGTGTTCTGGTTTCCTTTTGATTTCTGACTTCCTTCGAGTTTGACTCCTCTAAATATATTTAAGTTTGTTTCTATTTGTTTTGATTGCTTCCCATCTAGCAATTGTGTCATCCTTATAAACTTATTCTATGACATCTTCCGCAATGATTGTTCATTAAACATATTTCACAAAGGTACCTTCCCAAAACAAGAAATATCTATCTAGAGGAGATGTTAGTTCATCTTGTGAACAAGTATAATAAGCATCTATATCAATAGTATTCATATGGATTCAAGTATTCATTGCACCCAGCAATAATAGAATATTTCAAAGACTGCTTTCACAATTTGTAATGTAGTAACTATCACCCTTGATATACACAAATTTGAATCTTAACAATTTAATCAAACCTGGAACCTAAAGCCTCAACTGCTATGGAGGGAAAACTTGTTCCTCTGAATGCACTAAATCTAAGATTACATCTTGGAAAAGGTCTCTAATAATTTTCCTGCAAACACACTTACGTTTTTCTAGATGATATAACTTGGATAGCATATACAAGTGCATACCTTTGAAGTCTTGTAACATCGTCTAGTTTGTCTTCCAATATGAAAATAGATACCATCTTGACAAGAAGATATTAGAAACTCAATCAGAATATTAAATGATTATAACAAGCTAGAAACTCTAAAATTTGAACTTTGACCACAAAATCAATTTGACCAGAAGTCAACCTTTGACTTTGACTTTGACCAATCAACCTTTGACTTTGACTTTGACAAAAAATTCAAACCTGGAGTTTTTGCTAGTTGAGAGTACCAAGAGGTGCGCTAGGCTAGGGCGCATTAGGATGTCAAGGAATTAGGTCAAAAATTTCATCATAATTGACCGAACGCATGGGTTAGGGTTTGTTGCAGCTGCATAATCAGAAAACCTAGTTGTAGTTGTAACTGGTGCCATAACAAGCTTAACAAATAAATTCCAAATATATATTCTAGTGGTTAGAATGTATGAAGATAGTGTGGTCCCATAACCTGTTAGAAATAAATATATGTGCTCATTTTTCCATAGACAATACAACAATATTTTCACCCAACCATAGGCATAAAGGCCACCCCCGAGCACCTTAACCTTGACAAACATAATAATTCCAGAAGAAGAACACTAGCCAACCAAGGTAGCACACATTTCTCCAAGGGTAGCGCACCAAGAAAGAATAACCAAAGACCAATAAGAAAGTCCAAACTATAACTAAGAGAAATTCCAACCAAAAGCCAAAATCTCAGTTGCAGCAATTGTAGCTGCACTCCCTCTCCAAACTTGCGCACCACTAGTCTTATGCAGTTGTGAGAGTAAGAGTGAAAAATTATCTCTAGCACCCTCTTATTTATAGTTCTCTTTGTCACATGTCCAGGATGACTTATTATTTTATAGGTTAAGACTTAAATATTAATTCTTTTATTGAGCCCACATGTCTTCTAGGGTTTCTACACATCTATTTAGGGTTTCTCTTACTTCCTGGAATATTCTAGTCTCGTCAAATGTTACACATAGAGGTTAATACCTCACAGAGATACTATAATATCAACACTAAAGAACACCTACAAAAAATGTCATCTGCTCCAAATTTATATAGTTGGTTGAAAATTAACTGATAGTCTACGCTATGGGTCATCAGTTGATGGTGTTGTCCTAGAGTGCATCATGATGGGGTCTATCATGATCATGTGAGAAACTAATCGATATCGGCTAATTTATCAAGAATTACTTTGACATGGAATAGTTTCACATCAGGGAGTTCATCATCTAGACTCCAACTAGCCTAACCAAACTCAATCTGAGAGAGATTATCTGGTCCAACATTGTACTTCTGTAGCTTAACAACAACCTCAAACTTGAAATCCTAGAAGAGAAACAAGAAGTGGCATATTCTTCCCCCTAACACCAACTTTTTGACCAAATACTTGAGCATGCGATGGCCAATGAAGAAATTAAAGGGGGTTCCTAATAAATAGTGGTGAAATTTTTTCCAGGCATATACCATGGTGACACCCTTGCACTCGATTGTTGTATAATTATTCTCAGCATCAGAAAACTTGTGACAAACAAATAACATCGGATGATCAATATTTACTTTGCCCCACTACACAAGAAATAGTTCCAAGATAATGGAAGATGCATCTACATGAACATGAACGAGCTTAGACCAGTTGGAAAAAATCGTAATCAAAGCAATGACTAGTTTTCCATTTAGAGTATCTAGGGATTCCTAGCATTCCTATGTCAAAATGTACTTGGTATACTTACGTAGTAACTTCTCCAAAAGGGATGCAATATTCCCATAGTTATGAATGAACCATTGATAATATCTTGTATGACCCAATTTTGTGTGCATCTCACTAACCAATTAGGGGTCGCCATATTCAGTATGGAAAAAATCTTATCTTGATCAACTAACAATCCATCCTTGCAAACTACATTCCCCAATAGTTTTCTAAAAGGTGTACAAAAGATGTACTTCTTCAAATTCAGTGAGATCTAGAGATGCCAACATCGATCCAACATCAACTGTAGGGATTGCATGTGCTCTTTTAGTAATTTGAATATTGTCCATTCATTCAAGTAAATTTCAATAAATGCATCAATAAACTCCTTGAAGGATGCAACCACAATCTTGGAAAAAATTGTAAGTGCATTTTTTGGTCCAAATGGCATCATCGTATAAGAAAAATAACCACACCCCATCTCAAATTTGGTTCTGTATTGATCCTCTTCTGCAATCCTAACCTAATGATACCCCAAAACGTTATATGTAAACAAGTAGGCTTCCCATCCTCCCATATTCTCCAACACCTTAATAGTGAAAGGGGTAGGGAAAGGATCATGCACACATGCTTCATTGAAGCTTCTCAAATCTACATAGATTCAAATATCACTAATTTTCTTAGGTTTCAAAACCACGGGACTAATCCAATATGACTCCTCTACAGAAACAATGATTCCAACATCTAACATCTAATCCAACTCTTTGTTCACCTTTTCCTTATATTTGGGATTTAGTCGATAAGGCATCCTCTTGACCAGTTTGGAATCCGTCTTGAGTTGTATTTTCATAGCCCCCAATGATCCTGTAATTCCATTCATTTATGAGAAGTTGTGGGGAAGCAATTCCTCATATTCCTTGAGAAATTTGAAAACATGAATGACAATCTCCTTATCCTAATAATCTCCAATGATGGCCATTTTAGGCACTTCCTTAGTTTCAATATTATGTTTCTTTGTCTTAATTGGCCCACCATAATCTGACACAGTCATCTCTAGCACTTTCCCCTCAATTACGTTCTCACCCTCAGATTATTTTATATGTATACCTTGGGGATCATTGTTTTCAATGTCATCCACCTTCAACTTTTAGTAATGGATGACCTATTTCAATTTCCCACTGGCTAATGGTACAAGAAAACCACCTTTGGGTTGGCATCCTTGGGTTGACAATGAAATATAAAGTTCTTAATCTAGAAGAGTTCCTCCATTTGAGTTGGATCCTCTGCTATGAAGTGGAATGCTGAGAAAAACTTTGAACTTACATGGATCCAATCTATTGTTTACCTCCTAAGCTCCTCCTGAATATACCAACTCCTAGAAACCATATCCACAGTATGAACGAACCGATGAAACCATTTTGTTTGAGGAATATTTTTGGAATTCCATCATCGTTTGCAAAAGTAAATGTGTTCATGTGGATCCTTAGTTCCCTTGTACCAATTGGCCAATTCAAAGTCCAAGATGGGTTGGAAGTTGAATTTTATCAACTTGGCCACCCATGCCCAATCTTGAATATTTATGAAATGTGTCTCCCACCACCATGCAAGTGTCCCCCATACCACAACATCCAAAACCTAAATCCTTTGTTCTTATAGAACGATCTTCTCCATCTGCACTAGGATTGCCTCTATTGGCCTTGTTTCATCAAATTGTGCGGCATCACATAACTTGGATTCGATCCAATGCACTACTTTAGTTATCCTTGTGCATCGTCGAATAGAGACCTCATATATCTTGTTCTACCACCTTTTCATGGCATATTCAGAATAAGTATCATAGGATTTAACGCTCTGCCACCTCAGTTATCCATCCATGGTGAGATTGATATAATATTCCCTTCACCCTGTGATATTATAGATATCATCAGTGAGAGAACTCCACACATATTCATCCACTATCTCATTATATATGTCCCTTTCATTAGGATATAGAGGTTCAATCATGCGTAGGGTGTATATTTCAAACAAAATCTTCCTCTTCTTAAAATTCAACACTACATTGTTCTCGAAGGCCCAATCAATTCCAAGTAGTGCAGGGTAGGGATCATAATCATCAAAAATTTCTATGAATTCAAAATCATTCTTTGTCTTTACCCCTTCTATGTTCACCTAAACTTTGTCTAATTGGCCTATGGGGTAGAACTCATATTGATTTACCAACCACAACTGGATGGGTGACCAGAAAAAACTTGGTTTACCCATCAATTCTGAGGACTTCTTAGGCAAGATGTTCACATCAAAACCTAGATCCAACATGACCCACTCCATTTCATAACGATTGATTTTAGTTGTCATCTTGAACTCTTTTCCTCTACACTTATGCTTACTGACCTGGCACAAATCCATTTCTAGTAGAGGAGATGATATAGCTTTCTCTCTCCCTCGTTCCCCATTTAGGTAGCTAACATCCATGTTAACTTTATCGCAACATCAATATCACTTAACAATATCAAACAACAACATAAGAAGTTACTTATTTGATCCTTAGATTTTGCTTCATGACCCAACTCATGAATTACTTCTTCATGTGTCGTGTGTTTCAACTTCTCATGCACATGCTCCTCAATTGATCTTTGTTCAGTACATCACATATCCTCTTGTGTGCATGTTTCTTTCAATGACCTTTGCGTCTCAAAATGTGTTTCTTCATGCATGCGGGCTTCCTCCAATGACCTATACGTTGTGCATTGTAATTCTTAATGGGCGCGATCCTTTTCCAATGACCTCTGTGTTGCATGCTAGACCTCTTCATGAATCTGAGCCTCCTCAAGCAACCTTTGAGTTGCGTGTTGCAGCTCCTCTCACGCTCTTTCTTCTTTGATGGCCCTATGTGCATCGAAAAAAACATTATTTTATTAAGAAACATCAAACTTAGGGGGGGATATGTCACCTTCCTTATATTCCCCTTCAACCATTGGACTGATATTTCACCATTCTCCAATCCCATTTCTGTCTTCAATTAGCATAGGTTATCATCCATACATATACTTCCTCATCCTTTTTATGATTTCTGAATGGATTTGCATGAACCATATTGCTATGTGCCTTCTTTTCTTCCCACTTTTTTAATAAGTGGAGACAATTTGTAATTATATGCTCAAGGTTGTAACAGTATCCACAAAGAGTGCACGGTTTGGTACAAAACCTTGACACATGGCCAATTTATCCATAGTTAAAAAAAAGTGAGGGGTCTGCCTCTCCCTCCTCCATATCCTTGTTTTTTATCGTGTCTATATCTTCCTCGGGGAGATCCTTGATATCTACCTCTCTCAACACAGCCATGGTCACCACCCTTTTATTCCTCTTGTACCCGTAATACATCATGGGTATGTTCATGCATCAACTGGAGTGACCGATAGTTGTTGACATCATGTCCCACAGAATTACAGAATTCACATAACGAAGAATGATGCATCTTATGATATTTCTCAAATATTGAGCAGAGGGGTGGTACATGGCTCCACTATCTCCAAATTTCACACCATTATTTTTGTGTCCCTATTAGGAAAGGACTCAATGCGCCCATCACCACACAGTTATCAAGTACATGGCACTCATATATGTGATGCCCTTCATACCTACACGTGGTACACCATACGTTCTTGCACATGAATTTTTCCTTTTTCATATGTTGTAATTGGATCTTCAAGTTAGTCAGATGAGACTGTACCTATTATATTCACTCCTTCACCGCAAACATACATTAAGCAGTTCATACATTGGGAACAAACAATTATTTTTCTCTTATGTAATTCCTCATTGTTACATTACATTGTGCCATGTTCTTTGTATAGACCATGTAACTATGACAAACTCAGACTTACAATGAGGGACATTACAAAATATATGCTCAGATCAAGCACATTAACACCCATACAACAACAACCCACTAATCAACTCACTAACTATCTATTTTTTTTTCTTCCTTTTATATATTTCTCTACTCTGGTGCTCAGTCCTTTCAATTCTGCTACATTTGCCCAAGGAACAACTAGTCTCACATGCTGAACTGTCACCCGCATTCATTTCACTTCACCTCTTTGGAATCATGTCAATATCACCTACGTTTCTAGCTCATCTTCTTGTTGCTCTGTGATCCTTTGTGCTCTATGTAGTAATAATTTAGAAATATTTCTTGAAGATTATTTTCTTGATTCCAACGTGCATGCGTTGTCTTCTTGATTTCTTTCACTCATCACAAAACACATAATGACACACATTAGTGGAAATTGAATTGGAATGAATTAAAAAAAATTGATATGGAATGCACACCTCATGTTACCCTTCACACACCTACGTGAGTGCATGCCAAACTACACTGAGCACCCTGAACTTCTTTTGTGTGCGTGCACAATATTTACTCAAATATTTGGGTGCCAATAGAGTGGCATGTTTAAAGGGAAGGAATTCGTGCAATTCTCATGCAATAAGGTGGTACCTTGGCCTTTACTAGTAAACAACTTTATGGAATTCGTGCAAAATATAAAATTTGTTATCTATTTTGCCTGTGGTGAATATCTGACATCCTTACCTTCGTGGGAAATGCTTCCAATTTCAAACTGATCATTGTGGACTCAAATATTTCTTGGAACATTGGACTTCATCCATTGAGAAACATAAGAGGATTACCAAAATGTTCATCTACTATTATGAAATCATTTACAAGAAGAGAAAAGAGAATGTGGTAGTTGATTCTCTTTCTAGTAAATATGAAGAATAAGGGTCTCTCTTTTCTCTCTCCTTCATTGTGTATGATCGGTTGAAGGAATTTCATTGTGAATGGTTCTAAGATCCCACAATTCATATCTTGATCCAACAACTACAACAAGACACTAATGAATCTATGGGATGCACTTGGAGAAATTAGGAGCTCTTCTATAAAGGTTGCATGCATTTAAGAAAATAGTTCAACTTTAAATCCATTGTGCTCACCAATGACAAAACATTTTGTCTTTCATAAAACCTATGAGTGTATCAAATATTCTTTTTTCTGGGAAGGCATGAAGCAGGAAATACGTACTTTTATGGAAGAGTGAGATACTTACCAACACAACAAGGGAGAAATAGTAAAAAATCTAGGTACACTACAACGTCTCCCTACTCCACCTTCTATATGTACATATCTCTCTATGGAATGCACTATCGGATTACCCAAATCTAGTTATAAATCAGTCATCATGGTTGTGGTTAATCAAGATTCCAAATATGCTCATTTCTATGCCCTCTGATACCCATTTAAAGCTTTCGTAGTGGCTTAATTTTTCATGGACAATATATTCAAACGACATGTAATGTCACAATATGTTGTTTCAGACCATGATATGACTTTCACAAGTAACTTCTAGCAAACATTTTTTAGGCTTCAAATCACCGAGTTGCATGGCAACATTTCTTATCATTCCTAGAATGATGGTCAAATGAAAGTTGTCAACAAGTGCTTGGAAGCCTATTTGAGGTGCTTCACATTTGAACGACAATATCAATGGGTTTGATGGTTACCCCTTCATGAATCGTGGTACAATACAACTTACCATGGTTCCACTTAGATGAATTCCTTCAATATTGTCTATGGTCAAAATTCCCAATTAGTATTATCTTACCTTCTAGGTGTCTCCATGGTGCAGGAGGCTGATAGAACCCTTACAGATTGAGTTGACATTCTAGGCACTCACAAAGACAATTTTGTCATGGCTCATAATCTAATAAAGTAAAAATTTGATCAATTCCATTATGAATTCCATTTTGATGAAGGGGATCATGTGTATCTTCATCTACAACCATATAAGAAAACTTCCCCCCAAAATAAAATAGATAATATCCCTGAGAAAAATACAAAACGTAGATGTTAAATCGGAAAACTAAATTGTCCATTTTGATGTTCCAATTTTTAGGAGAAAGATATCACACTTGGCTCATGACCACTTGAACTAACCCTAAAAAATATATTAAACAATTGTTTATCAGGCTATATAATTCCTTTTTCTATCTTTTTTTAAATGCTTTAATTAATTTTTCACATGTCATAATTTATTTCACTTCATAAGCAAATATATATATATATATATATATATATATATTCACTAAAAACTTTATATTCAACATATATGAATATACATGTTACGATTCTCCAAAAAAAGAGTCCTCTTGTGCTTATATCAGCATTGCTTTAGAATTTGCCTCTATTCATAAATTGACTACTACCATATTACAAATTTACATACAAGTTACGCAAAAAAGATTCTAGTCTTTTACCTCAAAATTGTTACAGCCTTTATATGGTCTTGTGAGGAATACTATCCAATACTTCAACATTCACAAAACCCGATTTATAATTGAAATTCCATGGATTTAGTTTCAACATTGTTGATGGATTCATAGAAATCGAGATCTCCCACCAATAGAGAAATAGCCCCGTTGGAGAGAGCATCAACTTTTCCATTCAATTATTTGTAAATATTGAAATAGGAGAACCATTAGAATGACTTAAGGACATCTTTGGTATCCTTGAGCAAAGGAGAGATCCTTATGTAAGAGGTTGAGGCCTTCTGCATGGCCCAATCAATAGCCAATTTTTGAGTGCCTAATGATCTGTAATTTTTTAAATACTTTCATAATAGGAGATTCTAGTAAAGTACACAAAGCTATGAATTCATCTTTGTTGTTTGTGCCACACCCAGGGGCATATTAGACAAGAATAAATTGATTTTATTGAGGTATAAGACAAATTTGACATGGCATTCTGGAGGGTGCCATTGGCATGCCCCATCAAGTAAGCCCCATGCAATCGTAAAATCTAGTTCTAGCATGGAGGGATGCCTTGGATGCTTTATATTTAGGTCAGTCATAAATTATTTGGACAAGTTAGGAATAATCCCAGTGGTCACTTCCGAAGATATTTATTTGTCTCTAAAAATTCTTCACTTCCTTGGCCACTGAATGTTGGACACTAGGAAACTAGTCATTCCTTCTAATTATTTTCCTACTTTATCGACCAAACAATCCCTTAGGAAATCCTCAATGTTGGACTTGTTCCATGTAGAACAGGGCTTTATCTCCTTCTAGACGATTCCAACAGCATGCATTGCATATACACAATCAATAAAAAATTGAGAAATGGATTCCTCGTGCACTTTGCATAGAACACATCTCCTTGGACCCACCCAACCTCACTAGAGACCAACATCCCAAGTTAATCTTTTTTTACTTAGAGCCAACCAAAGGGAGATTTTCGTCTTCTATGAGTTGTTTAATTTCCAAAGAGACCCCCACATCAACTTATTTTCCCCTGTAAAATTCAAATCCATATCAACTTTATAAACAAGATTGGCAATGTACTCCGTATATTTTGGGCTCTTTGACCAACATAAATTGTTTAGTTTATTATCTTGTAACACTATGAAATTTGATACCATAAGACCAATGAAGCAATACCACTCATTTTCCTCCTCTCCTGCCACTCCAAGGCAGGGGGTTCATCTCCATCCCTATCTTCCCCAATCCTGCAGGATCTAGGAACGAGCATTAGCTAAAGATAAAATGATTTTTGAATGGAGCGCTTATAGAAAGGGACTGGATAAACAAAAATAGTTACCATCCCCCATATGCACTGACCTGTCATTCCCAATTTGCGACAATGTCCATTGTCCCACCAGTTGAAAGGTGGACACCAACGCCTTCCACACAATTGAACCTTTGGACTATTGGGACGACTGCCTAAACCATTCATCAACTGAAATCCTAGCCGTATACTTAGATTTGAGCACTCTCCCCTATAAAGAATTGCAAATTGTAAACCTCCAAAGGCTTCTAGCTGTGAGTTCTTGAGTGAAGGTGAAAATGTTCTTAAGATCCCACCCCATGATTTCTTTGGGGGAAGCCACCTTGTTCCACTTAACCAAAGTAATACCTACGGTTTGATGGGAGCCTGACCAAAGATAATGAAAACTAAATTACCTTTTTTTTTGTTAGGGATACCTTTGGGAACGACAACAATTGATGTCTAGTATACATGGATACTTTTAATGATCGATGTTAAAAGGACCAGATGATCTCCTCTTGACAAAAAGTGATTAACCCATACGGATATACAAGCCTCTACTTTTTTAACATGCCATAACCAATCCATAAACCTGTATCTATCAGGTTTGGGAAAAAAACCCCAGGTATTTAAAGCCATTTTCCAATTCCTTAACCTGAAGAGGGAGAGATATTTTGATGACCTGGAGATTATGATCTAGAATCTCATAATGGTACATACAAGATTTGTCGAGGTTCACCACCATACATGTTGCTTTGCAATAGAGATCAAGGACATGTTTTAAAGCCGATATATCTGTTACTGAGCCCTGGGAAAAACAAAGGACATCATCCACCAATAAAAGGTGAGAAATGGTTTCTTGGTCATGAGATTTCAAGCCTCTGATCTCCCCCTCCCTTTGTGCCTTAGACATGAGCTTACTAAGGAATTCAACAACTATTAGAAAGAGAAAGGGAAATAACAAGTATCCTTTTTGTAGCCCCCTATATGCTCTAAAAACCTTGGAGGGAGCTTTGTTGATAAGAACGATGAAAGAAACAGATTGAATGCACCCCATTATCCAATTTAGTATCGAGAGGGCCATCCCCATTTGAAGGAGGACTAGTTGTAGAAAGGTCCAAATACCCAATCATATGACTTAGACAAGTCTAACTTGAGAATGGCCACTTGATGGTTCATTCTATTGGTTGAGTGCAAGGCCTTCTGAGCTACCAACACAACATCATGAATTTGACGATGCTTTAGGAACCCAAACTACTCTTCAAAAATAATATTGTTGAGGATAACATTTAGCCATCTAGCTAAGAATTTTTCCACGATCTTGTAGATTATGTTACAAGAAGGGATAGGTCCATAATCACCAAAGAATAAACCATCTTTCCTTTTTGGGACCAGAGAGATGAAAGTGGAATTTAGAGATCCGAGGATCTTACCAGATGATTGGGAATCTTTTACTACCTTTAATAGATCTCCTTTTACCATATCATAAAACCCAACAAAGAATTCCACCGTAAGTTTGTCCAACCCCAGACTCTTCCCTTTCTACATAGAGGAAAGAGCTACCAAAACCTCCTTCTGAGAGACATTCTCTCCTAGGGACTAGTTCATCTCTTTTGTTAACACTGAGGGATATTTGGAAATGGCATGAAATATTTATTTCATGGGACAACCTATCGGCTCATCGAACATGGACTGGAAACACTAGGAACCTTCCTCCACCTTGTCCTTGAAGGAGATAACCATAGAACCATCCATTGCTTGAATTTCCCCGATTGTATTAACATTTTTTCAGAAGAATGCATAGTGGTGGAAGAATTTAGACTCTTTGTCCCCTTCTTTTAGCTACAACTCTCTACTTTTTAGTGTCTAGGTTTGTTCCTCCTTAGCTAACAGATTGTGGCAAACATATTTGGAAAACATATGGACCTAACAGTTAGAGAGGGAGCTCTCGTCCATAGCGGAGTAAAGTTGTGAAATGGTTTCCTCAGCCTCTCTCAGCATCCACGTCGATCTTTCTACATAGGATCTTAGTCATAGTTTAGTCACCACTTTAACCCTGGAAATATTGTCCACGAATTGGATTGTATAGAAAGAAACGACCGAGGAGGGCAAGGGGGCCCAATTTTCGGTTATAAGGGTTTTGATATTTCTCCTCCTTTAACAATGTGGGGTTGGATTTGAGCAGATCCAAAGACATCTCCCCTCCTTGGGACAACTTTAGAATAATCAACCTATGATCAGATAGCCCACCTTCTAAGATACTTGACTTCCATAATAAAGGCTCGCTTAACAACCACTATGAGACCAAGAATCTATCAAGTCTTTTTGTCACCACATCATTGTTAACCTGAAAATTCCTCCATGTTGAGACCAATTTCACAGGTTTGATTTCCACAAGTCGATGTTTTTTGAAAAAGGATGTGAAAAAACCGCATTATTAATCTTGTTGGGGATTGGAGCTCCACACTTCCCTTAAAGAGAGCGTGGGGTTCATATCACCTCCCACCACTGAGTTTGGATCTAACAGAGTTTGTGAAATTTCCCAAAAGGGAATTCTACCAAAATAAGGATCATAAACATTAAGCACGTTGAGAAAGACACCCACATCTTCGACCTCTAATTTGATTGCGATGGTCGAAAGGACGAAAGAGGACGAAATGACTTTGCAAGCCGGGCTCCATCTGGTTATTAGGCCTCATGACTATCCCACCGCATTGAAAGTACAAAAGGACCACCCCTTAAGCGAGGGTTCCAAGGCTGTCCTAGTGTTAAGTCCTTCGCACATGGTTTCTTGGATTAACAACGCATCAGGTTTATGGCTCAAAATGAACCGCTTGAGGGCTAAATTTTTGGGAGCACCCCCTAACCACCCTCACATTGAAAGATAAAATAATCATAGCGTTGTCTTTTTTGGGGGGGAAGGTCGAGCCATCCACAACTAACGAAGAGATGGAAAGTGCCACAAGAGGTGGGCACCTCACCCGGAACTAGAGAGGCTTTGGAAGGACAAGAGATGGGATGGGGAAGAGGGGGAGAACCAAAGGGAAAGGAGGAGAAGAACCGCCGGAAAAAACACTAGGAGGGGGAAGAGGTTGAAAGCCCTCAGGGGACCCACTAACAGGAAAGGACATCAGAAGGCTCATGGGACACACAACAGCTAAAACAGCGAGAAGAGCCACATCAGTCGAAGAAAATGAAACAGGAGGAGAGACACCAGAATGCTTACTGGACGTTCCAATTGGCTGGGTCGGAGCTTCAAGCAATTTAACCAAGCCTCCTTCTCCCAAGACCGGAGCTTCCTTATCTTCTTCCAAATTGGACAGTTGAAGTAAACTGCCACCTTTCTGTTCACTCTTGGACTTCTTAACCCATTTTTTTTCGAACTCCCCAAAATAGGGGACACCCTTTTGCATTGAGATTGTAAATGGCCTACTTCATGGCATGAAAAACAACGAAATAGCAAGTGCTAGTAATCAACCTTTCTGATGCCATATTTGCGTATCAAAAACCAGTTCCACACTGACGATCAAACCATCCCTCAAATCTACCTCAACTTGTATCTACGCCCATCTTCTGTCTGCCTTTCGCTCCCAATCAAGGTCCCACCCAGAGAAAACCTCGAGCTTGTTTCCTATGGCTTCCGGGGCCTTAGGAGTCCAGAATACCAAAGGGAGTCCAGGCTGTCTAGCGGGGTCGAAATTTGGATCCCATTTCCGCAGCAACAAACCCGAAAGCCCCCACGCCCAGTTTTTGCTGAGAATTTTGAGGCAATTTTCTTCCCAGCGAAAAATGAACACCATCCACCTTCTGATAACGACATGAAAAACTGACGAATAATCTAACACTGGTTACCACCGCATAGCTACCCATTTGGATAGCGAGTCTACCTTTGGCGAGTTACCACTAAATTTCTCCACCAAGGTCGTGCCATAATACTTACCCACTTCCTCGATATCCCTTTCGACCACCATCTGCACCGCCTCCGACTGGGCCTTAACACACTTCTTACGGGGTTTTCGAGCTCCTGCAGCCTCCACAGACTTCGCACTACCAGTAAACCCCTACTTGCTTCTAGCTTCAGGTGCAGACGGAGAAGGAACTTCGGGATTCGGCAAAAGGTGACGAGAGTTAGAACTCGGCTCCATGATCCCCACTTGTCAAATAACTTCCGCTTTAACACTAGAGCTGGAACGGATGCTTTGGTAATGGCGCGCACCGATGGGCCAATACCCCTCTCCCTGTGAGAATTCACCGGCGAGCCTTGTGTCCAATACGGAAAATCCCCGCGAAAATAATCTAACTGGGATTTGAATGCCGCCCCTTTATTCGGGCTGCGCCTGTAGTCCACCATCATCTCCACGTGGAGCTCCCTAGTGGACAGCTCGCATCCGGAATGACATCAGTGGGGGCTATACGATGGACCTAGCCGAGAAAACATCCGAAGGGAATCCAACGGGTCACCGGGGAGGAAAAACCCGCTCACCAAAACCTAGACGTGGCAGGGCCTCAGCGCTGCGTCTAACGAATCTTCGGCCATCTCTCAGATTTACAAGAAAATCAAATATATATATATAAAACAATGCATGACAGTTTAGTCCATAAAGAATAGTAAAGACTTAAGATGATATGGAGTCTCATCCATGTCGGCATCAATTAAAACCCAGACAACTAGGGGGTGCGCTATCTAGAGGTGCTATTGCGCAGGGGTAGGATTATACTTTGTTACGGAAAGGCATCTTGTTGGCTTAAGGGTCTTGAATCCAAATCAGGCCCAGGATACCCTATTGAAAAGATATCGAGCAAGAGAAGACGTTGGAAGAGGAATTTAGGTAGGATCAATGACAAAAAAATCACTGAAAATGCAAAGAACGGAGGGCCACGAATTTGAAGAAGAATAAACTGTGCACAGGAATCCATAATTTGAGTTTCGGAAACGAAATCAAGCATACAAGAGAATGAAAAGAAGATGGAATAATATTTTACCAAATTGACACCAAAACTCCGAGGAAAAAACAGAGGGCCACGAATTTGAAGAAGAATAAACTGTGCACAGGAATCCATAATATGAGTTTCGGGAAACGAAATCAAGCATACAAGAGAATGATAGAAAGCTGGAACAGAGGAAAAGAAGATGGAATAATATTTTACCAAATTGACACCAAAACTCCGAGGAAAATTAGAATAGAAGTGGGCACATCCAAGAAGAAGCAATGATATTTTTAAATAAATATCACTCATGAACAGCGTTAGAGTGAGATTGACTACTCTATTTGCATTACTTGTATATTCATTTATGAAATTGTATGAGGAATTCAAGTTATTTAATTAGAGAAAATAAGCAAGTTGAAGAGATAATAAATGTTGGTTGTTGCATAAGGTTACAAGTTTTATATGCAATTAATTGTGATTAAATTTGTGATTTCATTATGTTAATGTGTTGTTGATTGGTATGAATTTTTTTGTCTCTCAATAACATTATCATTAACCGTATTCATTTTTATTAGTTTTGCTCCTGCCAGATAGGTTAGAAGTAGTTGGATTAGTTAATTTGATTTCATTTTAGATTAGATTAGAGTTAAATAAAATTATTTTGGGGGGAGACTACTATCTTTACTTTTTTATTCTTTTAATTCTTAGTGACAACTAAGCCTGCATACTGGTCAACAATACTACGCCAAACAAAAGTGGTTTTGATTGGGACTTGCCATCGTGTGTTCTCTCTTACCTGCTTGAGAGGACATTTCGACCCATCAACATAAATGGTGCTAGAAGGAGAGAATATGACAAGCTGAGTTGTTCTTGTTAACTATTTTTATTTATTAATGGATCCTTCCCAAATCCACTTATGGATATGTGTTTCCAGTTCTGTACCTTGTAACCCTCTTAGAAATATATTTAATCTCCTCTCAAAAGTTAAATTTGATGGGGAGAGTGAAACATCCGCATATGAACAAATTTTTTCAGTTCTGGAAAGTTTGTTTGTCTTGAAATATTACTAATAAAATTGTCATATGCAAGTTGTTCACTTATACTTTTGTAGGCCTAGTCAAGCACTAGTGTCAAAATTTGTCGGAAGCCTCTATTAACACATGGGAGCAATTGATGTGTGAATTTCTATATGCTTTTGAGAATTATGATTATGACAAATCATGTGAAGAAATTTTAGAGATTAGTAAGAAAAAAGATCAATCTTTAGAATACTTTTCTTTAAGGTTTATGCAGTTTCTCTATAAACTTCATGTGGATGATATGCCCTCTATCAATGATTCACTTCTACTTTTTATTTCTTTTTCCCATGAAAAAAATGAACTAGTAGATGACGAATCCAAGTCATTCCTTCATGCTACTTTACATGTTCATTTGGATTTCCATGAAAATTTTGAAGGTACTAATGATGTAGTTGAACAATGTACATTGGGGCCTTTCGTCACTCTGGATGATATAGATAAGATGGGACATGATTTTCTAGAAGAAGCATGTGTATCCTCCCACCCTTCCATTCCCCCAATTATTCTTAGTGATGAAGAAGAAACCTCTTGTGTTCTTAAGGTTGATTTTAGATTTTTCTATGGCTGACCAAGATGGAGGGTTTTTCGTTGATAATGAGGCACTTTTTCTCACACTGATGGTTATGTCAAGTTCTCACTGTCATGTTTTATCTTTTCCATCACAGGAAAGGGTGGAGGAAACTATGGAGAAGCATGAATAAAGTTGTCATAAGCCTGAAAATTTAACAACCACCTCAAAAATCGAACAGATTGAATCTAACTCATGTCTTCATTATTGTGGTGTGGAACACTCTTCTCTTAGTTTGATAGAATATATTTAAGAAGAACTTCTTGGGGTAACTACCTTAGACCATCTAGGTGATTATGTCCCCAAGATCATTATTGAACCCTCTTGTTCTCAAAATTCATATGATTTGTGTAATACCCCAGGTTGAGCCGCGATTGTAATTTACATATAGACTGGTGGGCTAGGATGCTTTGGGCTAGAGTGCCTTTGTAAATATGTTTTGAGGCCGAATTTTTATGTGATTATTAGGCCAGAGAGCCTATCTTACTAAAAGGCCAATGTTTCTATATTGTAATATGTAAACACTCATATTATTAATAAAATACATCACTACTACAGACCGACCACACAAAGGAGTAGAGAGGGTTAAACTCCACTAGAAAGGGAAGGGGGGCTAAGAGTCTAGGAAAGGGGCTACACTAAGGAGTCTTAAGCCCAATGGAATATTATATTAATATTTATTAAAGCCAAAGTATGGATATGAATATATCCTAAGTTTCTAAAGTGGATACAAGGGAGTTTATTGAGTGCCATGTGTCATAAAGGGCACATGAAAAGATATTTGTGGGATTTAGTACATTTCCCCATCATTCGATCATCATGCCTTCATCATTGATTGATTGATAATATTTCAATCATTCTATGTTACCATTCGTACACTATTGTTTCCATCACTATACTTGTACCCGATATTGTTGTTGTTGATGAAGCCGGTCGTCAGGCCTGTATGTTTTGGAAGAGGCGTGTTGTCAAGTGCATGAGTAGTTTCTATATGTGAGAAACTGCTGGGAATTGTTCCCTGGTACACTAGGTAATATATACAGGGCTTTGAGACTTCCTGTTTGGCCTCTTGTTGAAGCCCTGGAAGGGAAGTGGGGCAGCTGAAGGAATGTTGAGTAAAAAAGGGGAACACTTCATGCGGTGGGATAAACATGTGGCGAATGATGGACTATAGGATAGTTGTAGCAGTTGGGCACCTTGAACTAAGCCATTTTTTTTATTATTAGACCTGTGTCTGCTATATTTGGCACATGAGTCTAAGAATTATGGCTATTGATAAACCTTAGACTGGCTTAGTAATCCGTTTCCCTGGTGGAGTTTCGGCCCCAACTCAGGGGTGACCCACTACTGAGATCTATGAGTAGTGCGGTCTATGGCTAGGAGGAACATGGAATTTATGCACGCAGTTGGTGTTTAATTTACAAAAGATAAGTTTATCTATGTATTTATTTAAATGTTTTGTTATGAATTATCTTGTTTTTGTTATGGAATCTCTATTATTAATCATATTTATGAATTATCATTGTTAGATTGCGTAACTCTATTCATATGTAGAGCAGTTCTATTTAATTAAATGGTAACAATTTTTTTTTTTGAGTTACTGGTAATGGGGACATCATAAAGTGGTATCAAAGCTCCAGTTTCAACATTGAGCCTACATGGGTTTAATTAACAGAGAGATGAAGGTGGAAATTGAAGAAATTGAATTCCTGAAATATATTTTCAAGATGTTTAAAGAAAGTATTCTTATAAAATTAGAAGAATTTCATGGGTGGGTAACTTCATGGAGTTGGGTTACACTTTCGTGACAATCGGATCTCCAAAATTCCGAAAGAAGTTTTTTCGGCCGAGCTATTTGTTTTTTCAGCCGAAAGATTTTTTTTCGACCGAACTATTTTTCAGTTGAACCATTGAACATCAAATCGAATGGTACAGTGATGACGCCATCGATTTTCATGTAGAATTTTAGCCGGACGGATTTTTTTTCATCCGGCAACATTTTTTCGGTCGAAAGATATTCCAACCGAAAACATATTTTTACCGATAGTATATTTGATCCAAAACATTCTTTCGGCCGAAAAAGTCTTTCAGTTGAACAAATGTTTATATATTAACCGCACATTGGAACTGTCTGGTCTTTTGATATCTTGGCGAGTGATAGTGATAGCGAGGTCTGTCGAGTCATTTGTTTGAGCGGTTGTTTTTGCAATTTGTTGAGTCATTGTCTGTTTGAGCAGTCATTTGAGCGTTTGTTTGTTGCGGTCTGTTGGCAGAGCTGTCTATTGCAGTCTATTGGTGCGATCTATTGTCAGAGTCGTTGGCGGAGTTGTTGGAGCCATCTATTAGTGGGAATAAGGGTGTTGGATCTACATGTATGTATTTGTTTTGAATTTCCATTATATTTTTATGTAATTTAAAACTTAAATTTAAATTAATTTTTTTAATTTTTAATTTAAATTTTGCGTTGGATCTACAGGTCGTTTGTCATGTACGGAGCGGTCATTAGCTGAGTTTTTTGTTGTGATCGTTTGTTATGGTCTGTTGGAGGAGATGTTGGTGTGGACTGTTGGCGGGAGGACAGGTGTTGGATCTACAAGTATGTATTTTTTTTGAATTTCCATTAAATTTTTATGTAATTTAAAAATTAAATTTAAATTAGTTTTTTTAATTTTTAATTTAAATTTGGTTGTGACATGGCCGTGGGTTTCCAACTTTGTGGCCAAGCCATGGGAACCCCAATGGCTTGGCCACAGGACTGGCCCCCCGCGGCCAAGTCACAGCCCATAGACTGTGAATTGGTCACAGGGGGGCAGCCCTGTGGCCAAGTCGAGGGCGTTCCCACGGCTTGGCCACAACGTTGGACACCCATGGCCATGCACTAGCAAATTAGGGTCATTTTGTGATGGCTATTTCAACACTCTTTTGACGATATGTCATGGATATTGCAACGATTCTTGAGTCTCTCAAACATCGTATCATGGAACGTGGAAATTTCAACAAACTTGAATTAACATTGCAAGCGTGACGACCGTAGGGAACTTCTCACAATTGCGACAAAAAAAGAAATATCGTCACCAATACGAAAATATAGGCAAACTAAGGGAAACCAACTGTTCGTCGCAATTGAGAGGACAATTTTCGTGCTCTATATAAAAATTTCGTCGCAGGATTTTTTTATTGTTGTCGAAATAGCGACGACAACTTTTCTTGGTTTATATAGAAAATTCATCGCAGGATTATTATGGTCGTCGAAATTGCAGCGATAACTTTTCTTGATTTATATAGCAAATTTGTCACAAGAATTTTTATTGTCTTTGAAATTGCGTCGACAACTTTTCTTGGTTTATATAGCAAATTCGTGGCAGGATTATTATGGTCGTCAAAATTGCGACGGAAATTTTTCTTTATTTATATAGAAAATTTGTCACAGGAATTTTTATTGTCATCGAAATTGTGATGACAACATTTCTTGGTTTATATCATAGATGATATTAGGGGCTAAATTTCGCTCATGGGCTAATTTTCCATGGTTTTTCCAAAAACGAGATTCGCTATTTTGAAAATGATTCGCCCAAATTCTATAGGATAAAATTAATTTACCTTAAAAATCGCCAAAATTTTATAAAAACTATATAAAATCCTTAGAAATTTGAATATTTTTACAAAAATATCGCCAAACATTTATAGTTGTCATATTAAGGATAAGTAAGATTCGCCAAGGTTTCTACATTTAAAAATAAATTTCCATCCTTCAAATCATCCATGGTTTATATAGCAAATTCGTCGCAGGATTAGTATGGTCGTTGAAATTGTGCAACAACTTTTCTTGATTTATATAGAAAATTTGTCACAGGAATTTTTATTGTCGTCGAAATTGCGACAACAAATTTTCTTGGTTTATATAACAAATTCGTCACGGGATTTCTGTTGTGCGTCGAAATTGCGACGAAAAATATTTATTTAATTTTTTTTTTTTTTTTTTTGGGCGAAATAAATA
>ML780164.1:158885-179312 GCA_009831015.1 Picea engelmannii | reverse complement strand
TCAAATATGCACTTGAAAGTGCTTTTAAGCTAATATATGGTAAGAGTGTGCCTTGGGAAGAGGCCAAATAAGGCCTCCAAATTAAAACTTTAGCCTAAAAACCAAAAGTGACTTGGAAATGTGCATGAAACTATTAAAACTTTTCTTAAGTTGTTTGGTTTCCATGCCATAATAATACAACCATGAAAAATTGATTACTATAAGTCCCTACTGCCCAAAGGGCAGGGACTAATAAAATAAAACAAGCCTTGGAGAATACAAATGAAAACTAAGGGGATATTATAGCTATAGGTAAGCATGAATGTATGAGTTCATAAAAATAATGATGTTTAAAGGAACACAGTTCTAACACAATAGATTGCGTACATGATTTACTACAAAAGGTTTTCATAATTGTAGGAGGGAATTGAACACTATTTTTAGTATGTTCCTAAACATTAATAGAAATCAATTTCATCCTTTATTATGTTCCTAAACGTTAATAGAAATCAATTTCATCCTTTATTGATTTTCTCATTTTTTGGTATTCAAAATCTATGGGAAAATTATATTTTCTCATTTTTTGGTATTCAAAATCTATGGGAAAATTATATTGACACTAGGAACAACATTTGGTAAGATAATTGTATTCTCTCAATATTGAAGGTATACATTCTCTTTATGAATATCTATGTGCATAAGTGTATTTAGTACTAAAATAATGTTTTACAAGACAATTCATGAATGCTAAATTAACATGCATTTTCTATAAGATCCTAAAATATTCATGCTCAAGTACCAAAGGGAAATAAATTTACAATTCATGAATGCTACATTAACATGCATTTTCTATAAGATCCTAAAATATTCATCCTCCAGTACCAAAGGGAAATAAATGTAATGAATGTTCACTAAACTACTTCTCTCAACAAAGAACTATGATAATCCTCCAAAGAAACCATATTTCCATATGCATTCAATATGTTGATTAAGTTGATTCCATAAAATTGGTAGCAAGTAGCATTAACATCGATCTTTCCTATTTTTCATTGCATTGAATACACTTTAGGGCATTAACTTGGTGGTAGCTTGGACTTAACCATGAGGTTTTTGGTTTCTTGTTTATCATTTCTTTGTTCAAGAGTTTATCATGTAATTACAATAATGATATAAGGAAACCACCATTGATCCAGATTTTATTTGCAGAACGAAATGAATATAGATTATTAACAGGTACTTAACACAAAATAACAGAGATACAATAAAACTGGTTTTCTATTCCAGTAGGAAATAAGCTGAAAACTGTAAAATGCAGCAAAAACAAGCTTGCTAGAATGGTGGTGGCTTATCTATGAGAAGAGATGTGATGGCTGCATTCATCCACAATAAGATTATTACAATGAGGCTCTAAAATAATTTTTACAATAAATAGGAATGCCCAAAACCCTAGACATCCAAAAACCTAACCTTGGGAGATGAAGCGCCAAAAGTCATGTGGGCCCCGTTTGGGTAAGTTAGTACATTAACTTCCCAGGGTCGTAACTTTTGAATACGATCTTCGTTTTAGGCGTATGATAGACCGTTGTAAAGGTATCATCGAGGAGATTCATTTTTGGGACTCAATCATTCTATAGGATATCATTGAGAATCTCGATCCCAAAAACCCTTCATTTATACCCTCAAAATGGCCCCGAAAGTTAAAACTACTAAAAATAGTAAATTGCCAAAATTTCCAGAAAACTATTTTGAGCCAGTTGGAAAAGGTGGGTGGCCATTGATATCCACCTGGATCAATCCTCCCTCCTTATGAAGAAATTTTCTCCATTGCGTTGAGGTCCCCCATCAGATGAGGAAATTTCTGTTGAATTTGGCCCTGGGTGAGCCACTTGCCTTGGTGCAGGAGCTCTCTGCTTTGATGACTCGATAAAGCTAGATCCTTTGTTGTCTAGTGATCTTGATCTGTGTGTCCACAATATGATGATTGGATGCCTATTGTATGCAGTTGGGGTTGAGCTCTGTTGGTGTCAGTTGTTCTGCTACTTCCGAGGTGTCCAATAATGGTGGGAAATAAGGGTGAAGGAGATCCATGTTGAACACTGGGTGTAGGACAAGGAAAGGGGGAATGTTGAGCTAAAAAGAATTATCCCCCACGGCCTTGGTGATGGTGTACGACCCATAACAGAGTGGTTGAATCTTTTGATGAGGTCCTGTAAGGCATTCTTTCTGCAAGTGCAACCAAACTTTGTCGCCCACCTGAAACTCATGTGGCACCCGATGTTGATCATGGCACTATTTGTACTTGTCTTTGGACTTCTGTAGGATATCTTGAACCTGTTGGAAGATGTGCTGGATCTTCTCAATAAACCGGGTGGCTTTGTCAGCTTTAGTTGGAGAAGGAGATGAGTCGGTTGAGGTGACCACAAGGGGAAGTGAAATATCTATGGGACCCAATGGTTGGAATCCCAACCCCACCTGAAAGGGGTTGTGGCTAGTTGAGCTATGCAGGGCTTGGTTGTAGCTATGATGTAAATAAGGAAGGATCTCATCCCATGTACGAGGGTGTTGTGAATTATACATGCGAAGGACATGCACAATCATTCGATTTACGACCTCGGTTTGGCCATCTGTCTGAGGGTTGACGGTTGTGGATTTGGTGGGCTTGGTGTACATCAATGACCAGAGGCTCGACCAAAATGTGCTGAGAAATCGACTGTCCCTATCTGAGACAATGGTTTGTGGGATTCCAAAATGTAACCAGACTCTTTCAAAGAATATCTTGGCAGTGGCCTCTATTGTGATGTTCTTCTTACAGACAACCAAAATCGCCATCTTAGAAAAGCGATCAATAACCACAAGCACACAGTCATTTCCCAGCTTGGTGGATGGGAGGCCCGACATGTAGTCCATTGAGATGGGTTCCCATGGCCTATTAAGATTAGGAAGAGGGGTGTACATGCCCTGTTTCTTAGTGGTTGATTTGTCAATCACGCAGGCAATGCAGAACCTGATATACTTGCTAACCTCTTGTCGAAGTTTCGACCGATAGAAATGTTTTTGTAGTATCGCCACTATCTTTTTGACGTCGAAGTGTCCCGCCACCCAACTATAGTGGGATTCTGAGATCAACTTCGTTCGCTCTTTTGATGGAGCACAGATATGGCCCAAACAACACAACAACCCATCCTAAAGATGGAAATTATCGACAACTGCATTTCCCCCCAACATTTGGTAGGTGGTGGAGAAGTCTGGATCTGTCTCATAGATTTGGGTCCATCCATAGGTCTCATGGACGCAAGAGTCTAGCACCGTGGTGAGTGCCACAACTGGCGGTTTTCTATGGAAATCAACAACGCGATTGGTGCTTCATGTTTTATACTTGATGTTGAGGTGGAATTGCTGCAAGTATGTGGACCACTTTTCATGGTGGTCATTCTGTAATTTTCCTTGTGTATGCATGAACTTTAGTGCCTTATGATCAATGTGGATGAATGTCTCCTTCCCAAGAATGTAGTGTCTCCACTGGCGGCAGGCTTGCACAATGGAGTACAATTCTTTGTCGTAAGTATGGTACTTATAGACAACATCTGATAGTGTCTCACTATGATAGGCCACAGGGTGGCTGTGATGAGTGAGAACAATGCCCACAAGATAGTCAAAATCATCTGTCTTGATCTCAAAGGGCTGCTACAGGTCTGGGAGTGAAAGTACCGAGGATGAGCATAAGCACTGCTTCAAATCATTAAACTCTTGTTGTTGGTACCAACCCCACGAAAATTTCACCTTACCACCACCCCTGGTTATTTGGTTGAGGGCCTATGCAATATGGGAGAATCCCAACATGAACCTATGGTAGAAATTAGCAAGTCCCAAGAAGCTCCGTAGATCAATGAGTGTGGTTGGGGCTAGCCAGTCACAGATGACTTGGATCTTGGATGGATCCACATGTATGCCACGCTGATCAACGACGTAGCCCAGGTAATGTACCTTGTCCATGTCGAAGGAGAATTTTTCCAAGTTGGCATATACCTTGTGTTGTCGCAAGGTGCGCAAAACCTACTGAATATGCTGCAAGTGTTCAACCCAAGTTTTGTTGTAAATGAAAATGTCATCTAGATACACCACTACAAAATTATTATTGAATGGTCACAGGATATTGTCCATCAACCTCATGAAAGTGGTTGGCGCATTCGCCAAACCAAAGGGCATGACCAACCATTCAAAAAGGCCTTCCTTTGAATTGAAGTCGGTCTTCCATACACCTGTCTGTTCTATCGGGACCTGGTGGTAGCCAGACTTGAGATCAATGTTACTAAAGTATTTAGCCCCAATGAGTTGATCAAGGAGGTCATCGATTCAGGGAATCAGGTATTGGTTTCTGACTGTGATTTTATTTAGAGCCCAGTAATTAATGTAGAGTTGTCAGGTTCCATCTTTTTTCTGCACCAGCATGATTGGGCTCCCTCAAGATGATGAGCTGGGATGGATTTACCCTTGTGGATCAGTTCTTGGATCTATTGCTTGATCTCCTCATTCTCTAACAGAGAGCGATGATAGAATGGTGTTGGCACAGGGGCAGACCCATGGTTCAACTCTTCAAAAGAACACCAAAACAACCCTAACTATCGGCCCTTTTGGCAACACCTGCGAAGCAGATGAAGTCTCACCCGAGGTGGAGGCAGGGGCGGTTGCAAGACTTAGGTGTCTACAACCTTAGCTAGGACACAGATATGTGATTCTAAAACTTAGCAAACACTTTATCATAGATCATTCATCAGTATTTAACCCTCATGGTACTCCGCAGATGGCACAGAGCACCGCAACATTCACTTAGATCTAGGTTAAGTTAGCACTTAGCAAAAACAAAATAGGTCTAGCACTCAACACTTTCATATATGTCAGATCTACATACATACATCTAAGAAGCACAAAGAAAAGTAGATCTATCTAAGTATATCATAGCAAATCACATAGCATAATCATATCAAAGAACAACAAATGGAAAGAGACAAACACATTAGGTCAAGGCACCGAGCACAACACACAGGTTTACCTTGGTTCACCCCCACCCTGGGGCTACGTCCACAAAGTCTTCTTCTTATTTATTAGCTTTGGTCAATCTGATTACAGCACAGAGCTCAAACTTGTACTTCGCATAGGATAGGAGATCTGCACGCACCTCGCCAGATCCTCCTTCCCCGAGTATATCTAGCATAGAGCCTTCTTACAATCTGTGCACTCAACACTTATAGCACTTGAACTCAACTCTGCAAGTCAGTCACACAATATACACAAAGCCTTTACTAGCACTTAGATTACCAGCCTCTCTTACATTACCTAGCTACTTATTTATACTTTACAAAATAGGCCTAAACATGGGTAAAACCATGGGATGACATCCCATACCCATTACATTATCCCCCAAAACCCAAAAATGACCCAAGAAAGGGGTCTAGCTTCCACGATCTTCGCTTCGCATTGCGCTCCATATTTGACAAGTTGTTGAAGTTCCAAAAATGGTCAAATATGACCAAGTGTTTCCTCAAACTTGGTCAAGGGCCAACAAGCCCCCAACACTCACTTGTGACTCATCCCGAGTCACTTAGATCTGGGTAAATTTGCCTCAATCAAAGGTCTATATCTTGGCTCGATCTGCTTCGACTTGTCTCTGTGATATTGCTTCCTGCTCATCGAACTCCTGAACAACCACTTCACAGATAGGCCCTTCCATTTGTTGCTTGACTGTAACAACTACTTGTTCCAGTAGTGTTCCTTGGCCTTCATTTTCTTCAAATAGTATGTAGGCCTCCTCCTGGCTCAGCTGGAGTTTCTGGTTGACTTCCATCACTTTGTTCTGCATGGTAAGAACAGGTTGTTGGGCAGTTCGTTGTTCCTGTGATCTCTTCATTCTCTCGATAGGTGACAGGAGCTTGAGTTGTGCATGTACTGTATCTGCGTGCTGCTTCGCTTCTTGGAGTTGGGACTCCAGTTTCTTCAACTCTGGGTCTTCAGATAGTTTCTCATATATCTGCGCACTTTTGTTACTTAGTTGTTGTCTTTTGCAACAAGTTTTCTAATCCTCTCGACTGCACTTTGAGTGTCCAATTCTCCTTGGTCGTGCACTCATGCAGAGTCTATGGTATGGTCTGAAGCTCTAGTTCCACAACCCTTTGTTGAAGCTGCTGAATAACTTCAACCAACTTCATCACTTGACGCTCTATGGGCTATTATGCCTTCTTCTCTAAGCTAGTCATAGAGAGAAATGCTCTATTGACTACTTCTTCAATTTCGATCTGCTTCGTGAGCAACTACTCTTTCTCTTGTTGCATTACTTGACGTTGCTCAATAATTTCTTTCTGTGCCTTCCTGAGGGCCTAGGTGGCCTACGCTTTTTCTTTCTAAGAATGTCGAAGACGTACTTCGACTATATCATCAATCTTGTAGAGATGGAATGATTCATCTCCTTCTTCTGTCGTTCCTTTTGGCAGAGGCATAGTAGATATTGCTCAACTAGATTGGAGTGCTTGTTGTACTCCTTGAAGCGCGATATCAATCTGGCTATACATTTTTTCCTGCTTCGCTTCCTGCTTTTCTATTATTTCCTTTGAAGCATCATTGATCGCTGCAACAATGAAATCAAAGTCATCCAACATGAGGACAGTTTGCATCTTGGTTACAGGAGTTCTTGGTTTCTTTCTGGAGGAAGACTTCAGAGGTGAAACCTTCATTTTCTTGGATGAGTCTGCTTCATCCCTAGGTGGCAGTACTTCGACATGTTGTTGCTCAGATTCTGCACCTTCTTCGTCATCACCTTCTTCTTCTAGTGTAATGGAAGTCGTCCTTACATATCTGCTATCTATATCCTAAACCTCTTCAGGATTCTTTGTCTCCTTTATCTTCTTTATTCTACTGGGCCCAGGTGTATCTTGCGCAGCTTCTGGGCTGTCGATGTTTGAAATTTTTGTGGGGTCTATTGAAACAAAGAGGTCCACTGACCACTCCTTGGTGATCTCTTCTAGGTCTTCTTTTGTCAGCTTATAGTAGGACTGGAGCTGTTATTGGTGCTCATCAGCACATGGGGTTAGGTATATAAAATGGCAGTCCACGCTGAACTTTATCAGAGGTCAAAACCTCTGTAAAGTGTTCGAGGTTATGTAAGGTTCACTCCTTATGGATTCTTTTAGTTGATTATAATATACGTGGAAAACGACATTCGATTTCCATTGCTTGCTCATGTCATTTGAGTACCAAAAGGTACTGAACTTCGCAGCTAGTGGCTCAAAAGGGTCAAGGTCCGGGAAAGTTGCGCCTTCTAGTAGCTCCCATGTAACAAAGGTGATCAATATCAGGAGCCAGCTAAAATGGAATTCGTGCCCCTGATCCTGAGATTCTCTGCAGTCAATCTCTAGTTGATTCACCACATACTTTGCCCAGTTCATCTGTATTCCCTCTGCGCACTTTCCTACGAGGTCAACTATGAAGCCCGATACTTGTGTTGGTCGATTCTTATGTACCAACTTCCATGCAATTAGTTGGCATGAGAGGTGCACTATGCCAATTTTAATAGAATCTACCTTGTAGCTTCTCACACCTTTCTCAACATCGTCATAGATCTGTTTTATCTTCTGTGCAAGAGCACGGTCTACAGTCTTTCCAAGATAGTACTCATGGAGATCAGGGCCCTACATGCTAAGTCTGATGATCCTATTGATCAGCGTCAGATCAACAGTTATGCGGAATTCTAACCACAAGTATCCTCCATGGTAACTTTCTACTAGTAACTTTACACAAGCATTCACCTCCTGGTGTCTATTGAAGTGCGGTATTTTCATAACGTTTATTATAGTAGATTGTGTGAGGTTCATCGTCAATTACTTCGAGATGAGCTTCGAGTTCTTTCCCATAGTTCACATCAAGTACTTATGCAGGGAAATCATTCTATAAACTTTACAGTCCCCCAGGTTGAAGTCACAAAACTTAAACACTGTAACCTTGTCTTGATCTGCGCGGTAGGTGCGTACTCCCTTCGGTAAATATGTAGTTACTAGGGTATATTCAAAATCTCTAGGGACACTGTCCCTATTAATCTCACTGCATGACACTAACTTTGGGTTGGGTATGTTGTCCTTATGCTTAGTTCTCCTCTCTGTGCTGGCTCGAGATGTTCCTGCTCGAACTGTCAACGGGGAGGCTTGCAATCCTCTTGTTGATGAGGCTTGGACTCCTATGGACATTCTTATTTCTGATATGAATCTCTCAGTCATTAAATCGAGAAGGACTTCTGTGATGGATTCCTCAAGCTCAGTGAGCGCGTCAGACATACGCACTTAGGAAAGATAAGCAAGGTCATGACGATCTCAAAACACTGCACTAGGGTGAACGATATGCTTGCAATGATCACTATATACAATTACAAGTTTTGCGGGCTTTGAGTTTTCAATTGGAAAAAGTGTTCTTCATGCATGGCGCGATGAGCTAAATAGGAAATTCATCAAAGGTCTAGTTGCAACGGGTATGAATATTTTGTGAACATTGATCCATCCGTTATGGTGCGGTCCAATGGTCTCGTGGTGATCCTTTAATGCTTTTCTTTCTATTTGGGGCGGAAGTCAAATGGGTATATCAGTCCAACAACTATATTGTTGTGCCATGGCGAAGTGCCAAGTTTTGTTGTTCTGATATCTCGGTGAAGCTCAATTCTTGTGATTTTCCTTCTACGAAGTTTCCTCCGAAACCTTCTGTAAATTTTCAATCTTGGCTCTCTTATTACTTAGCTTCCTAGCCTTCTTCCTAGTGAGCTTCATCTCAGTCATCCTTTTTCCATTCTGAGTCTTATCTTCTCTCGACATAGTCACTTTGCGCTGCTGAGGTTCTTTCTTCAGATCCAAGGGTAATACTCCTTCATCATATGGATTAGGCATTTCGGTCTTCTATGGTTCCTCTAATTCTCTAATAGCTTCGACATCCAGGTCCCTGGTGTTCAACAACTGAGATCTATTCTCTTTTTCTTCCATCAAGTAGGCGATCCTTCTAGTCATAAATTCCATGAGTTCTTGCTTCTTCTATTCTAGGGATTCCTTTTCTTCTTTTCTCCGGATCTGGTCTTTTCAATCCAGATCTTGCCTAACAAAGCTGGAAATGGGGCACGGTCCTGAATAAATCTAATGAATTTGAACTCTTCCTCTATCGAAGCTCCATGGGTACTCATATCTATCTGGGTAATTCTACCACATAAGGTTACCATTTTTCCTTTAAACAACCCTATTCTTCCTAGTGAAGGAACCATAGCAGGCCTTCCTAGGGTTTCCCAAGTACTTTATGTCATAATGGTCATATGTGTTCCCTCATCTAGAGCACAGTCGATGTCGAAGTCTCCTATTCTTACTTCGATTTTCTCCTTTTCTTTGAAGATCTATGACAAAATGGCATTTCTATGTTCATACAGGGTTTCTTTCATTTTCAGTAACATAATCCCTGATTCTTTCTGGATCACTACGCACTAGGTCATAGGTCCATGCATAGAGATTTTACAATTTCAGGACGGACTTTCTGCACAAAGCTTCTTCTTCCTCAGTTCCCAGCAATCACAGTTTCAGGTCCCGACAATGGAACCATTTGTTGGCACAGAGGCAGACCCAGGGTTCAACGCTTCAACAACACCAACAAAACCCTAACTATCAGCCCTTTCGACAACGCCTGCGAAGCAGATGAAGTCTCACCTAAGGTAGAGGCAGGGGTGGTTGCAAGACTCAAGTGTCTGCAACCTTAGTTGGGAAAAAGATCTATGATTATAATACTTATAAAACACTTTAGCATAGATCATTCATCAGTATTTAACCCTCATGTCGCTCCACAGATGGCGCAAAACACCACAACATTCACTTAGATCTAGGTTAAGTTAGCACTTAGCAACAACAAAATAGGTCTAGCACTCAACACTTTCATATATGTCAGATCTACATCCATACATCTAATAAGCACAAAGAAAAGTAGATCTATCTAAGTATATCATAGAAAAGAACATAGAATAATCATATCAAAGCACAACACATGGAAAGAGAAAAACACATTAGGTCGAGGCATCAAGAACAACACATAGGTTTATCATGGTTCACCCCCACCCCGGGGCTACGTCCACATAGTCTTCTTCTTCTTTATTAGCTTTGGTTAATCTGATTACAGCACAGAGCTCAAACTTGTACTCCGCATAGGAAAGGAGATATGTGCGCACCTCGCCAGATCCTCCTTCCCCGAGTAGATCTAGCACAGAACCTTATTACAATCTCTGCACTTAGCATTTATAGCACTTTCACTCAGCTTTGCAAGTCGATCACATAGTATACACAAATCCTTTACTAGAAATTAGCTTATCGGCCTCTCTTACATTTCCTAGATACTTATTTATACTTTACAAAATAGTCCTTAACATGGGTAAACCCATGGGCTGACATCCCATACCCATTAAATTATCCCCAAAAAATAAAAAAGGACCCAAGAAAGGGTTCTAGCTTCCACGATCTCTGCTTCACATTGCGCTCCATCTTTGACAAACTGTAGAAGTTCCAAAAATGGTCAAATATGACCAAGTGTTTCCTCAAATTTGGTCAAGTTCCAACAACTGGCCCATTGGGTAGCAGTGCGTCGTGGGTCATATCGATGGGGTGATTGAACTGGTAGTGCAGAGGTACCCTGGTGGGTGAGGAGAAGATATCTGAGTATTCTTCCATGACCTTATCTACTTGCTTCTGCTGTGTGGAGAGGTCAGCCACAGAGACCCTAGATGTGGCTATGATCTTTCTCTTATTCTGAAAGAGAATCACAAAGAAGACAAACTTCCCCATCTGAGAGATGACCTTTTTCATTTCTTAGCAGAGATCAAGGAAATAGCACTAGGTGGGACTGCCTCGGGTATCTTGTATAATTTTCTGTTCAAAGTAATAATAACACTACGAGGCCTAGACTCATATAAAGCATGACGTTTCCATAAATAAGGTTGTCCCAAAATAACATCACAAACTTCGAGAGGAGAAACATCACACAATACCTCATCTTTGAAGGGCTTGATGTCGTACGACAGTCAACACTGTTGGCTGATGCGGAGATCGCTTCCTTGACAGAGCGATCCAATGGTGTAGAGTTGTGGGTGTGGTGTTGTCATCAAGGCCAATCGCTTGATGACCTCTGCTGAGATAAGGTTCTTCTGGCTATCGCTATCAAAAATGAAGTGCAACGGGGTTCTTTTTACCTACATCTATGAATGGAAGAGGTGCCCTCCTTCTTCTAGCTCGTCTGGTTCACCAGGCTGGAGCTTGGTGGTAGCAACGGTGGCACTGGGTTCCACGTCAATGATCTATATTCCCCTTTATGGTTTTGTCTCAGAGTTAAAACCTGCATCTAATTCAGAGGATTTCACTTCGGCCACGAATGACTTCTTTGAGCGGAAGTCAACACTATTATTCCACAAGCTCTTATGGAAGTCACACCACTTCCCAGTATACTTCTTTGTCTTTCCTGTGTCCTTCTTTGCTTGTGTCTTGGACTGGTTGTCCTGATACTTTCAATCTTTGCTCTGTCCTTTGTTCTGTGGGTTGGGGCCGCCCTTTACTGGCTTTTGTTGTGAGGGGTTCCTAGGCACAAATTGCCACGTCTTTTGTTTGAGCTTCTACTCGCTTTTGACAGCATATCGGTAGGCCACACCCAAGGATGAGATGTCTAGAAATTCCATTTTTGGTTGGATGTATCTATGCAGAGCATCGCAATACTTGAGCACCATATGTCGCTATGAATATTTGATACCCATCTTGGTGCGCAAGGTATGGAAGATATTTGTGAAATCTGGCACTTATTGGTCTCTTTCTTGTCGTAGTGTGGTCCATTTGGTATACAAGTCATCATAACTTCCGACAGGGTAGGATTGTTCCTTAATAGCATCCCTCAAGGATTCCTAGGTGGTTGTGACTGTAAATAATGAGGGTTCCTCTATTTCCTTTTTCTCACAGAAGGTTTCCCACCAATCATTGACATGGGGAACAACTTTTAGGAGTGCAAAAGTAATCTTTTCTCTATTCAAAAAGTTATGGACAGAAAAATACCCTTCTAGTAGATTCAACCACTTGTCTACAACATCTGTATTTATCTGACCTTCAAATATATGAGTATAAAAGTTTATTTGTACCTTGAAGGGGGTGGCGCCTCCACTCAAAGAAGATGCATAGCCTGTTGGTAGCCGCTAAAGGATTTGCACGAAACTATCCATCATCTCGTTCCTTTGTTGTGTGAGGGATTCCTCAATCAAGAGTTTGAAAGGATCTCCTATCCCATCATATTTCTTTTCTCCTACCATGAGAGGTCACTTGGGCATGCGAGAGATTTTTTCCTCAAGAGAAACAAGCTCGATACCCAACTCTTTGTACTCTGACCTCGTTGGGGACATGCATTAAGACAACAAAGAGCAGACTTCTCTGATACAACCGATCCAGATTTTATGAGCGAAACAAAATGAATACAGATTATTAATAGGTACTTAACACAAAATAATATAGATACTGTAAAACTAGTTTTCTAATATCTATTCAATAAGGAAATAAGATGAAAACTATAAAATGCAGCATAAACAAGCTTGTTGGAATGATGATGGCTTATCTTTGAGAAGAGATGTGATAGATGTGCTCATTCACAAGAAGATGATTACAATGAGGCTCTGAAATCCTTTTTACAATAAACAGGAATGCCCAAAACCCTAGACATCCAAAAACCTAACCCTAGGAGATGAAGCGCCAAAAGTCATGTGGGCCCCATTTGGGTAAGTTAGTACATTAACTTCCCGGGGTCGTAACTTTTGCATATGATCTCTGTTTTAGGCATATGATAGCCCGTTGGAAAGGTATTGTCAAGGAAATTAATTTTGGGGCCTCAATCATTCCATAGGAATTATTTATAAGCTCTATCCTTAAAAACCTTCATTTAGGCCCTCAAAATGGCCCTAGAAGTTAAAACTGCTAAAAATAGTAAATTGCCAAAATTGCCAGAAAATTGTTTTGAGCCAGTTGGAAAAGGTGGGTGGCCACCGATATCCACCTGGATCAACCATTCTAGAATAAAAATCACAATTTTCAAGTTATGTTAGCTATAAGTAACCATGAATGTATCTGTGCAAAAGAATAATGATATCATTGAGTGGAGCATAGTTTTGGAACAACATATTTTGTACAATATTTTCTACACAAGGATTTCATAATTTTAGGTGGCAATTACATATTATCATTACCATATTAATAAATATCAATATAAAACAATGACATTATTTATATATGTATCCCTCTTTCGATACTAAAAGTTTATCTATGACGAATATCTCTTGAAATTAGCTCTAACATCTCATAATCTAATTGTACACCTACTATAATGAAGCTATATATTTTGTTTATGTATAGTTGTATTCTAACATGCTTATTTATGAGAATATCCAACCATGCTACAATAACATGGGTTTTCTACAAGAGATTTACATATTCACTTAAGTACTTGAGGCAATAACTATATGGTGATCTACTAAAATACTTATATCACACAAATAAAAATAAGTATGTTATTTTTTTCAAAGTAGACATACGTTTTTTTTCTATTTTTTTCTAACTTTTATAGACATAAACCAATACGCTTCTATCCATATAATATTTCATACCAAACAAAACCTATAAGTAGAAGGAAATAACTATAAAATCCATTCACTAAACTACTTCTCTCACAAAAATAAAAAGAACCACTTTCTTTTGTCAAAGTAGACTAGATATGGGATTTAATTTGTATAGAGATAAATCCATACACATATGGGCACATAGGATTTGATACCAATGAAAATATATAAACAAAAAGATTAACTATAAATATGAATGACTCAACTACAATTTTGACATAATTCAAAACAATTATGGTATTTCTTCAAAATAGTAATATAGGTTCAATGTAGAATAAAGTGAACTTTTTTCAATACAAACATGTCATGGTCGCCAAAATCCCAATGCAAATAGAAACAAGGGGGAAAACACCATGAATAAAAAAGGTTATTGGGATCGACATCATTGGGATCAAATTCTATAGGAATCCATGAAATTCAACTAACTCTATAAGAAAGTTAACATGAACATCCACTAGGTTTGATAGGAATCTTTGTAATTTTGCTAAGTCTAGGTTCTATAATTTTGGTAGAAGCATGGAAAAATCTAGTTAACACTGGGCACCTTGAAAAATAGAAACCATGTCTTAACAAAAATAAAGGGAACTAGTAAGGTTGAATCAAAGTTCATGATAAATGTATATCATAATACCACATGTATTGATTCTATAAGGACCATCCACTAAATTGATTCTCTTCCATAGGTAAAAGTAGCTATGGATGTTCCATCAAAGAAAAATTAGGAAATAGGCATTCTCATTATCAATTTAGAAAAATATCTAACAAGTTCAACAAATTCATAGGGGTTGTGTTACAAGAATTCTCATTATCAATTTAGAAAACTATCTAACAAGTTCGACAAAGTCATAGGGGTTGTGTTAGCTTTCGAGGTTACTCTGAAAGTGTTTACACCATGTTTGGGTGTGTTTCATGAGATTTGGGGTACATGGTGTATGATTATCCCTTGGATGGTTTGAGATGGATTTGCACATTGGAGGTGGTTTACTTAGTGGTTGATTAACCTTAGTTGAATGCTTGCATTACATTCTTCCTTGGAGTGTTGGAGATAATTAGATAAATTGGGACATTACTTATGTTGGCCAAATTTATATTGGTTTCTTTCTTGGGAGGATGCCCTGCATTGGACAAGAAGCATTGACATTCTAGAGGATGGAATTGAGCCCTAGAAAACATAGGGTATCTTAGATTCTTTCATGGAGGCATGCATTTGACTTGGGGATGCCTTGGTTGCAATAGTGTTCATGTAACTGGAGTGGAACCAATGGAGCATGTGGCTTAGTAAGTGGAGTGGAACCAATGGAGAATATATCTTAGGAGGACTAATGGAGTCCTTGGATGCTTGATAACCATTGCATAATCCCATACCTCTTCAATTATTTTTCCATCAAAATCAACCCACAAAAATTTGGAATTGTTTCTTCATACTCTAGAGATCATCATGCGGAAATGAAAGGAGGGAAAAAAGGCTCGCCATTGGTATGTGAGTAACTTGGTAAAAAATATGGGGTGGCTGGGATGGACAGGGGAGCGGGTGTCATCATGGACCCTGGAGGAACAATTGAAACTTATTTTGCATGGGGACTTGGTGTTTTTTCCAACAACCAAGCAAAAGCTTATGCACTTTGGAAAGGATTGAAAATTTCTAAAGGTTCATGTGCTCAATCATTGGTTGTAATGAGAGATTCAAATACAGTCATTAACCATATGGAATTCATTGTGCACTAAAATAGTCTCATTCAACTTCAAGGTTGTTTTCTTGTTGAGTTGACAAAACAAGAATTATTTGGTCTAGAGGCAATCGAATTCCAGATGGTAGAGTATAAGATATATGTGTATAGAAGGAAACTAAGTGAACGAGACCAATTTTCAAGATGGCTTGTTAGCAATGACATATGCAAGTTATGTTTTATTTGTTTCAATATTTTAAATTCACCTAGTTATTTCTAGACCTAAAGTGTTATTAAATCCTCCATAAATAAATGTGGGTCTCTTCCAAAGGTCATGCAATCTACAAAACATAAAGTATCGAATCCATATGTATGTTGAAACTTAAAATTTTATTAAATTCAATTAAGAGACGTGTCAATCCCATGGAGAAAACCATGCCAAATCCTAAAACATGATATGTGAAGGATGATCAACTCAACTGGCACAAACTTTATATGAAATCCATTTAAACTTCACTTCAAATCTAGAAGTCAACACTTAGATATATTTTGATGAAAACGAGAATGACATATATTTTTAATCCATATGTGCAAGAATGTCATGTGTCATCTCCTGAAAGTATCACTTGTCTCCTTAACTCTAAATTGATGACATCATCAATGATCTGTGGAAATCTATGATTGGTTCATGCCTCAACAAGATGACTTGATAACATCACCATGATGATGTGGATATATATGAACCTGTTGTGTATTACTCTCTAATAATTGCATGTTTCTAACTAATTTATACAATGCTGATGTCACTATACTATATGGTAGGATATATTAATCCTACCATGAGTTATATAATTTCAAGAGAAGAGGTGCTCTCATGAGGTGTATTATGAAAAAATACCCTTTTAGTACAGCTATTGTCACGTTGTTCATCACACTATGTGATTTCCATAGAATGACCATCACATACAAGAAGAGGAGGTTTATCTAGAGCTCAATTGGTTCCATTATATTTTAGAATGGAATTTAGTGGGTGTAATGTGCATATGAATCTATGTCTAGGCCTAGAGGGTAATTTCCTTCTAACACTATTATTATGGTTTGATCTCATGGGTGAGTTACAAGTTTGTTTATTAATAGTAGATGGATTGAATTGATCTAGTGTGCTTGTAAGATCTCATTCTAATAATATTTATATGAATGATAAGTATGAAGTTGGTATTTTGAAGGGTAAGTATGTAGGTGGAACTCACATTTTTCACGCCATCTGATTTATCAACATTGTTGTCAATGTTGATTGAATCAATCACTAACTCCAACCAACATTATACATCACCACGTCCTATGAATAGGTTTTTATGAACATTGAACATTGGAAAACAAAAATGTTAAGGGAGAACATAATATGCCACATCATCTTACAATAAAAAATATCTAAAAAAAATTATTAAATGAATAATAGTTGTTTACACCATTATCTGTCCTTGGATTTTGAATTTAAGTATACAAGGAAATGAAGGAAAATTTCATGACGCAAGAGAAGAAAATGATTTATACGTTTCCAGAAATGTGTTTTGGATCGTGGAGGTGACCACCCTTCAAACCTGCATTTTTCAAAGACATTAAAAGGTTAAATGACTGAATAATAACTAAACATCTATGAGGAAATAATCATGTACAAGTGCAAAGGAAGGATGAGCACCTAGTGCGTCCTGAAGGGCACATCGTGTTGTTTATGATAGAGCGATGAACCTAGATGGCCCTAAGACAAATAACATGTTAATTAATTTTAAAACAATTTCCCTAATTAAATGTCGCCCAATACGAAATTTAAGGCCTAAGTCTAAATTATGCTAGTGGTAGAACCTTGTCTTCTCAAAAAAATAAAAATAAATAATAATAATAAAAATAAAATTAACTTAAATAATAATTTTGGCCTTAGTTAAATATTGTAACATGAAGGGAGTAAGAAATTAAGTTATTCATAAAATAAAATCTGTGGTAATAAATGTAAAAAGGGGAATTAATTATTTTATCAATTGGATAACTTAAAAAAATATATATAGTAATTAAATGATAAAAGGGAAAATGGGTTCAATTCCACACCTGCCTTTTTGAGTTCTGAGTAAAATGGGGAAAGGGGGGAAATCAAAAAATAGGAAACTAGGGAAAAGAGGTAACATAAAAAGGAAAAAAGGGGAACTTAAGGGAAAAAGCGGAAAGTAAACTTACTAAAGAATCGACCATTAAGAGCTTTCTAATTTTAAACTGAATTAGCAACTTCATAATAGGGAAAGCCTTTAAAACCTGTAAGGGAATTTGGGGACAACTAGGAGTGATTCTAGGAGTAACTCTAGGTGGGTGAGGGAATTGAGATAATTAATTAAATAAATAAATTAAATAATGGAGGAATGTAGGGGATGGGTGACACTTGTATGGAGAGGAATTTTTAGGAAATTCTTTTTAAAACTTTAATTAAATGAGATTTGAGGAAAGAAAGGAAGTTTGAAATTCTATAAAATGAAGGAAGGAGAAGGATGAATGATCATCTTTTGTTTGCGTAACGTTATGCTACAGAATTATTTACATCACTAATTTAACTTGTGGGAGTTGGGATACCCAACTTGGTGAGGAGTGGTAGCTAGGTCTTGCGAGGCAAGCTAGGAGCTAGACAAAATCTCTGGATAATGAGTGTGTGGCCCCTTTGCGGCTTGGGGGGCTAAGGGGGAAGAAGAGTACCCCTAGCATTGGCTAGGAGGTACCAGTGAAGTCTCGACAGTCAACAAGTGGGAGCTACATGGAGCGTGTGGGATGTCACTTGGAGTGGGCGATCAGGAAACGGTATGCTCTCTTCATGTTTGTATGGTAGAATGTATTAGGACTTATGCTTGGATCTGCTTATTTAATGGAAAATTAAAATGATTTTTTTTTTAAATTAGTGACTAAAACTTTTCTTAGCCTAGCTCGATGGTTGTTGACACCCATGGCCTTGGTTTTCCCAGATGTCATGACTTCCCTGTGTTGATTGTGACCTTGAGGTTGTTTATCCTTCGTCCCTAGCTCACCAGTCCTCGCCTGAGCAGTCGGCTAGGAACATAATCTATGTTCGTCACCTTAGCGTTAAAAGACCTATGGATCTCAACGCCCTTCTTTTCTATGCAAGGATGGTGAAGCGAAGGCAAACCTATTAGCCATCTACCTTTGTTGTTTTCCTTTCCTGATTGTTGACTTGCGCCTTCCAATACGACCTCTGCATATGGAACATCTTGCTTTCTTGTTGTTTATTTTTCTATTCCTTGACTGATAGAAGCCTGTGATCCTTCGACGAGTTATCCTTATGGCCCTGGCGTTCTCTCACTATTGTCAGCATCCTTATATTGGTATCCCGAGAGGTGAAAAGCATTTAACTTCTTTCTACGTTTGTTTCATGTGGATTGACTTGTTTTTATTATTCTGCGTTGTCATTATGTAATGGAGGAAAAAAAATTACCTCTACGATGGCAATTTTTTAATAGATGTAAAAATATATATATTACCTCTGTTATTTTAAATAGATAATGGATAAAAAAAAATATTACTTCAACGTTGTTCATTGTGTAATGGCTGTAAGATTTTACTCAATGATAGTAACTATGTAGCCCATGTAATCTATTATGTAATGGCTATAAGATCTTTCTCAGCAACAGTAACTATGTAACCCATGTAAAGTGATGCCTGTAAGCTAGGATGAATGATGTAAAGAGATTATTTCAGCTAATGCAAGTTGTGATAACTGTAATCTTAACTCTGTGTTCAGTAAGGTAATGATGTAAAAGACTACTTTAACGAATGTAATGTGTGATAGATGTAAAGTTTAACTCTTCATTTGCACTGGAAGAGCGAGTTTAACCCGGTTTTTGTTTATTTCATGGAATACCTTCACTATATCTTCTGGTTGGATGTGTTTTTGTTTTGCCAAAATTTTGATTCATGGGCGGCCACTTCTTAATCTTTGACCGTGTTCCCTTACTAATGATGTGGGGACTGCATTCACCCCTTTTTCATGCACACCTACACGAATTCATTTTTGAGAGTTTTTTTTTGTCTGAGTGACTTCTTGAGAGAGTTTTTGAGGATCATTGATAGTATAGGTACAATGACTGTCTCCTTTTTTTTTATGATGGGAAGTCTGTTGTTTTGCTGGTGTGTCCCTGTACATGTATGGTCCCTTAGATGTGTAGCGTTTGATTGATTGAGTTGTTGTGGATTGGGAAAAATTTCTAGTAATGACCACCTACGTTTTGTTGTTGCGTGGCACAACGTTTGCCCATTAAAAACTGCAAGTGGTTACCCTCAGTGCATAGTGTTTATCTCCCCTTTTGTAGACTGCATTTTCATTTTAATTCGTCAGCGAGTTTTCCTTGGGTTATCCCTGTGAGTTGCCCTGGATACCTGGCGATTGGCCCTTTGATAAAACTGGCATTTGTTTTCTTATTCGGGATTGCTATCCATTGCTTACTACCTATGTTTCCCTACCATTGATTTCGCCTACATTTCCATTTGTTGACGACGTTAAATTTTGGCAGTTACCTTGTAATTGGTAAGTGCGTACACCAATTTATAGATACCCACACACACATTAATAATTGGGAGAGATTTGGTGGCTATGGTGGACTGCATTTGATTGTTAGATTTTGCAAGAGTGAGCTCCTTAAAATCATTCTCCTTACCCAATTTATAAAATACCCCCATCACTTCTAATCGCCACCATTCCCTATTGCTTAATTCTTGTTCTCGTGACACATGCACACATAGAAGTCATCTAGTTTTCGGTTCCCAATCTTGATGTGAAATTATTCTTTGTGTATTAATGTTTTATTTGTGTTTGATGGTTAAGGAGTTAGTGATTTAATTCACTAACACACTTTGTATGGTTGGATTTGTTGGAAGATTGATTGTTGTCATTGAGGTCAACCCTAGTCATGGGTTTTGGACCGCAAGATTGATAAAGGTATTTGGACATGAAGGAAAATGCACATGCATATACAACACCCATGAATGGATAGTATACATCATGCTATTTCCAGTGGTATGTGGCATGTCACATGGATC
>ML780164.1:135267-149759 GCA_009831015.1 Picea engelmannii | reverse complement strand
TGAACAATAGTATAAGAGTTACACCAATACACCACAATACACCATGCACAATATATGATAAATAATCAATAGTTATTGTTCAAGGGAAGTAATGACTTCCAAAGGTAGCTACAGCTTCCAAATGTAAAGGGAGGGATAAAACTTCAAGAGGAAGATACAATCCTCCAATATAAAGAGATATTTTAACTCTCCATCCTTGCCCCTTCCTTCCACCCAAGAATATATGAGAGATAATAAAACTTTACATTAAATCATCACCATCAACCAATCATCACATAGAACCTGATAATGCTTCCTAAGACTTCTTCAATTTATGCAATTCTTTCATTCTTGGAGTAATATGATCCTGTAGATAATATTACTTAAGGTATTCTCTGAAACTTCTCCAATTTTCACTCCTTGAATCCTCCCCAAAAAGAGGTTATAGAAAGAATGGTAGACTTTATTCAATTCTAGTCTGCTCCAAAGACCCAACTTGTACAACATTTCTCACATTCAATATTTAACATCTGATTCTGAAACTCACACACACAAAACTAAAGTCTGTACTCTTTCCAATGGAATTGGTCCCACTGCATTTGGATTCTATATGAAAAAGTTATGACTTTTTTACCCAGAACACCTGTTTATTGACTAGCTTCAGGACTGGTCACAAACCCTATCTTCCATAGCGTGTATCTCCATAATTATAGCGAATCAAGAGCTAAACTTTTTACCAGAGGTACCTTGATATGTCTTATCAATAAAATAGCAATTTAGCCATCTGAATCATTCTATAAAACAAGTTATAGCAAAAATGGTAAGAGGACATGAAAATAACATACCTTAGAACACATCACCAAAAGACTTCATCCTCCCTTGAAATCCGTCCTTCTTTTACTTCTTATTCCCTCTAAAATTAAACTTGTATCAAGTGAATGTATAATGATGTTTATTTATACCATTTATGTAAGTTCCTTTTAACATTAGGGCCGACCTGACACTTTCTTATTTTGTAATTCTTTTCTTTAATTATCTTCAGGGCCTACATGTACAATTCACTTTGTCATCTTCAAAAATTCATTTCTCCTCAACCACGAGGATCCACATGATGTTCCATATACCACCAAAAACAACATGATGTATACTATCCATCCATGGGTGTTGTACCTGAATGTGCATTTTCTGTCATGTCCAAATACCTTCATCAATTGTGTGGTCCAAAACCCATGACTAGGGTTGACATCAATGACAACAACCAATCTTCCAATAGTTTTGCCAGTTGTCTTTGTGCATGAGTGTGGTGTCATTGTAACCTCTTGCATGGATGGGGTGCTCACATTCTTCATCTTTGGTGAGGTTAAATTGTTGTTGTCATCGCCTTCTTGCCTCTTATCTCCTGAAATAAAATAAAATAAAATTGCTCTGCTTGTTGGCGTAACGATGGGGTCGTTACATATGGTATCAGAGAGGATTCAACCCTACGACTGTGAATCACCAGGATTTCCACTGCAGTAAACCTGTGAGTATTAACCCATGTGTTGAGTAAAAACCTTAACATGTCCTTGTGGAGATCGCATTTAGAGGGTGTCCCTGAGGGTCCACAATGCGCTTTAGCTAGTATTGTTAGCATCCTCCGAGATCTCAAGAGAGATGAGTTCTAGTGTCCACGAGTATCACGGATGGTGGTGTCATCAAATCATAGTTGTAGAGAAAGGCATGTGCTTCACACTTCACGTTTACAACCTCCAGCATGAAGGTCCACATGGTGGTCTTTCGACTGAAGGGGAGCACTCTTTTATGGCGGAAGACGCTCCTGCCCCTTTTGAACCTGGTCGTCAGCGACGTGTCATGGGAACTGTTCAAGGGATGGTTCCAAGAGAGGTATGTTTCTAATGAATTCATTGAGAATCAGCTCAACAAGTTCGACGCCTTGTAACGAGGTAAGCCACTTGGTGCCTGAGTACGAGGCCCGTTTTGGAGTTGCTTTGATATGCTCTGCACAAAGTTCCCTAGAACCTTAAGGTCAAGAAGTTCGAGTTTGGACTTATTATTAGAATTCATATTCGACTTCAGGTACCAGAAGTACTGGACTGAAGAAGGGGTGTTGGACATGTGGGGAGCCACACTACCAGTGCGACTGCCCGGTGGAGAGGACTAGAGCGTCTGAATCAGTCGGACCCACTAGCATGGGAGATATGGGAAAGGCCCATCAACTTCTTGTAGCAGTGAATAACTGCCAGGCAGAGCACCAGTCAATTGTTCTTGAGAGGACAGGTACCGTCACTGACCAAAACCTTAGTATTTTGATAGATCCCAGTGCTACCAAGAGTTTCTTTTTTGGTGCAACGCTAAAAAGGATTAAGGTAAGGGAAGTTGAACAGGATGAGTTTAGCTTTGTAGAGATGGCCTCAGAAGCCAAACAAAAGGATGGAGGAAAGGTTACGGGTTGTATCCTTAACCTGGGAGAGTTTGTCACCAGGGACAACCTGTAAGTCACGATCTTAGGATCTTATGATGTCGTGATTGGTATGGACTGGTTGGAATTGCATGAGGCGATACTCAGTTGTAAGACAAAATGGTTGAGCTTGGTCGATGACAAGGGATAGAGATGTTTGATTGTAGGATGGAACTAGGGAGTTTCCCTGAGGTTCATCTCTTCCTTATAGCTACGGAAGAGTATGCACAAGGGGTGCAAGATTTATGTGATCCTTGCGTTAAATGAGAAGGGAGTAGCAGAAGGTCTAGAACACCTTCCGGTGGTGAAAGAGTTTGCAGACGTATTTCCATAGGAGTTACCTGGCATGCCTCCGGAGAGGGAGTTGGATTTTACCATAGACATGAAATCGGGGACTGAACTCATAGCAAGAATGCCTTATTGGATGTCGACCCTAGAGTTACAGGAGTTGAAAATGCAACTGAAGGAGTTGCTAGACCTGGGACTGATACATCCTAGTGTGTCACCGTGGGGTGCACCTGTTATTTTCATACGAAAGAAGGACAGATCGTGGAGGCTTTGCATTGAATACCATCAATTGAACAAGGCTACGATCAAGAATCAGTATCCATTGCCAAGAATTGATGGTCTGTTCGATCAAATGAAGGGTGCAATGGTGTTCTCCAAGATTGATTTGTGATCAGGGTATTACCAGTTACAGATCAAGGAGGATGACGTCCCTAAGACCGCCTTTAAGACGAGGTTTGGACATTACGAGTTTACTATTTTACCATTTGGACGGACAAATTCCCCAGGGGTATTTATGAGTTTGATGAACGGGGTGTTCCATGAGTACTTGGACAAGTTCGTCCAAGTGTTCATTGACAATATTTTGATTTACTCTTGGACGACAGAGGAGCATGACGAGCACTTGCGCTTGGTACTACAGTGTCTGTGAGAGCACAAATTGTATGGGAAGTTGTCCAAATGCTCTTTTTATCAATCAAAGATTCACTACTTAGGGAATTTCATCTTCGACGAAGGCATCACTATGGATCCAGCAAAGGTCGAGGCTATTATGGAATGGCCTGCATCGACGAATGTCCCAGAAGTGCGTAGCTTCATGGGTTTCGCAAGATACTATCGACGGTTCGTCGAGGTATTTTCAAAGATAGCAAGTTCGATCAAGGAGTTGCAGAAGAAGAACAAGAAGTTTGTATGGACCGAGAAATGCATGGAAGCATTTCAGAGGCTTAAGGAATTGTTGAAAACAACACCAATATGGATGAGTGATCCAAGCAGGGCTTAGGCGGGGTCTTGAAGAAAGACAGACGAGTGATTGCTTACATTTTGAGGAAACTGAGAATGCATGAGGAGCCTACGCAACGCATGATTTGGAGTTGTTAGCCATCATATATGCCTTGAAGGTTTGGAGACACTACCTGGTTGGATGAAAATTTGAACTAAAGACTGACCATTGTGGACTACAACACATATTTACGCAAACTGACCTGAACGCACGACAACGACGTTGGTCGGAATTTCTTAGCGAGTACAACTTTGAGATTTCTTACATAAAAGGAATAATGAACTGAGTGGCAGATGCATTGAGTCAGAGACCACGCATCTTTTTGGTGTTGCCTCTTCAGATGAATGTACGTGAAAAGATTCTAACTTTACAACGTGATGATGATTGGCACAAAGAGGTCAAGGGTTTTATAGGACAAAAGACAATGATGGTACCACAATTTGCAGGATTTTCATTTGATAGCGATGGATTATTGAGGTTTAAAAATCGGATCTACATACTTCCAAATGACGAGTTGAGGATATTGATCCTCAGTGAGGCTCATAGAGCAGTTTACATGGCTCACCCGGGAGTCACGAAAATGAGGGCATACCTTAAACCCTTATTCTTATAGAAGGGAATGAAGGAAGACATAGTCAATGATTAGCTAGATGTCTAGAATGTCAGCTGGTAAAGGCTCAACATATACACCCAGCAGGATTACTACAACCACACGCTATTCTGGAATCAAAATGGGAGGCTATTTCAATGGATTTTATTGTTGGATTGCCACTAACGGCAAGAAGACATGACTCAATTTTCTTAGTAGTAGACACTCTGACGAAGAGTGCTCACTTTATTCCTATGCGTAGGACGTATCAGGCACCTGACATAGCTAGAGTTTTCATTAGTGAGATTGTGAGGCTGCATGGCATACCTAAGAGGATTATATCCGATAGAGGATCGGTGTTTACTGGACAATTTTGAATGAGTTTCCAAGAGGCCTTGGGAACCCAACTTAACTTTAGTACTGTGTATCACTCGGAGACTGATAGGCAGACCGAACGAACGAACCATACCTTGGAGGACATGTTGCACATGTACGTGATGGACCAACAAAAGCGTTGGGAAGAATTCTTGCCATTGGTGGAGTTTTCTTACAATGACAGTTACCAGAGCACCATTAATATGGAACCTTTCGAGTTTTTTTACAGGCAACCATGTTGGATGCCTTTGAGTTGGGATCAGCTTGAGGATAGGACCCAAGTGGGACGAGAAGCGATCCAAGAATTGGAAGCTTAAATGAGAACTTTAAGACAAAGGATCAAGGAAGCGCAGGATCGGTGGAAGGGTTATGATGATGCGCGTCGTGTTGACTGTAGTTACGTTGTGGTGATCGAGTCTTTTTATGGTTGAAACCGCATAAGAGTTCGATCTAGTTGGAAAAAGGGGGCTAAATTGTATCCTAGGTTTGTGGGATCCTATGATATTTTGGAAAAGAGAGGCCTGTGGACTGATGACTAGATTTGCCTGATTCTTGAGGCGTATACGTAATGTATTTCATGTCTCTGTTGAGACTTTATGATTAGTGATCCTTCACATGATTTTACTTGAGCACCTTGTGGGTGTTGGATGAGGGTGCGCTCACGGCTGAGCTGATCTGCATCCTGGATCATCGCATTCGACAGCTACGATGTCAAATAGTAGATCAGGTCAAGGTCTAGTGGGACAATTATAGTCCGCACTCAGTGACCTGGGAGGACACATATGATATGTGCCAGCAGTTTCCATTTTTGTTTGATAGATAGACATATGATACTGTGATACACTTTATTTCATCATTTATACTGTGAAACTTTTGGATGAAGTTTAGACCAAGAGGGGGTGTATGTAACATCCCACTCTGGCGCACTGAGCGAACTTATTCTTTGAGGACACTTGCTCGCATGTGATCCAGATTATTATGCTATTAAAACTTTTGATTTTGATTATGAGGCATTATGGGGTGATGACATGTTGTTTCACTACATTAACATAGATAGGTGCTATTGACTCGGTTTACTGAGAGTGCAGGGTTTTGGACCTTAGGGATGTAGAGGCATCAATGGAACCCCTTGGACTCTGGATCGATTCAGGGAGTGTACCATTAGGGTTTGATTGTTTTACTATGATATTAGTGCATATGATTAGATGATATGATATGGTTATGTTCTAACATGATTTGTTGATGATGTAGGCTGACGATAGCTTGCCGACCAGACTCACATATGGAGTAAAGAGGTCACGCATGACTACCAGAGATGTTGAGGGAGAGGTGTGGATAGCAACACTGCCACAGCCTACTAGCACTCCCACCATGGCTCGAACTGTAGGTTAACGATTACCTAGTTCGAGAGGACCCACGATGCCATGAGGGAAGACTGCAACAGCCGTTCACGATGATTCTAAGGGGTGCGCAATAAGGTGGGGGCCTTATTCCTTAGAATCCCTTAGTCTCCCACAAGTTCACCTGGCAGAGTGTTCACTCTAGGGGTTATTGATGCCTACCAAATCAATCAAGAGGTGAGTGGCACCCTTGGAGCACGTAGTATGTCCTGAAGGGCACGTCATGCAAAGGAGCAGATGAGGCGAGTGGCACCCTTGGAGCACCTAGTGCATCCTGAAGGGCACGTCGTGTTGTTGATGATAGAGGGATGAACCTAGATGGCCTTAAGACAAATAACATGTTACGTAATTTTAAAACAATTTCCTTAATTAAATGTCACCCAGTACGAAATTTAAGGCCTAAGTCTAATTTACGCTAGTGGTAGAATGTTGTCTTCTCAAAAAAATAAAAATAAATAATAATAATAAAAATAAAAATAACTTAAATAATAATTTTCACCTTAGTTAAATCTTGTAACATGAAGGGAGTAAGAAATTAAGTTATTCATAAAAATAAAATCTGTGGTAATAAATGTAAAAAGGGGAATTAATTATTTTATCTTTTTGATAATTAAAAAAAAAAAATACTAATTAAATGATAAAAGGGAAAAGGGGTTAAATTCCACACCTGCCTTTTTGAGCTTTAAGTAAAAAGGGGAAAGGGGGAAAATAAAAAAATAGGAAACTAGGGAAAAGAGGTAACACAAAAAGGGAAAAAGCGGAAAGTCAACTTAGTAAAGAATAGACCATTAAGAGCTTTCTAATTTTAAACTGAATTAGCAACTTCATAATAGGGAAAGCCTTTAAAACCTGTAAGGGAATTTGGGGACACCTAGGAGTGATTATAGGAGTAACTTTAGGTGGGTAAGGGAATTGAGATAATTAATTAATTAAAGAAATTAATTAATGGAGGAATGTAGGGGATGGGTGACACTTGTACGGAGAGGAATTTTTAGGAAATTATTTTTAAAAATTTAATTAAATGAGATTTGAGGAAAGAAAGGAAGTTTGAAATTATATAAAATGAAGGAAGAAGGATGAAGGATCATGTTCTGTTTGTGTAACGTTACGCTACAAAATTATTTACTTGATTGATTTAACTTGTGGGAGTTTGGATACCCATCTCAGTGAGGAGTGGTAGCTCGGCCTTGCGAGGCGAGCTGGGAGCTAGACGAAATCTTGGGATAGTTAGTGTGTGGCCCCTTTGCAGCTTGGGGGGCTAAGGGGGAAGAAGAGTACCCCTAGCATTGGCTGGGAGGTACCGGTGAAGTCTCGATGGTCAGTGAGCGGGAGATGCACAGAGTGTGCGGGAGGTCATTTGGAGCGGGCAATCAGGCAATGGTACACTCTCTTCATGTTTGTATGGTAGAATGTATTAAGACTTATGCTTGGATCTGCTTATTTAATGGAAAACTAAAATGATGTTTTTTTTAAATTGGTGACTGAAACTTTCTTTAGCCTAGCTCGATGGTTGTTGACACCCATGGCCTTGGTTTTCCCGGATGTCGTGACCACCCTGTGTGTTGATTGTGACCTTGAGGTTGTTTATCCTTCATCCTTAGCTCACCAGTCCTCGCTTGAGCAGTTGGCCAAGAGCCTAATCTACGGTCATCGCCTTAGCGTTAAAATACCTATGGGTCTCAACACCCTTCTTTTCTATGCAAGGATGGTGAAGCGAAGGTGAACCTATCAATCGTCTACCTTTGTTGTTGTCCTTGCCTGATTTTTGACTTGCACCTTCCGGTACGACCTCTGCGTATGGATTATCTTGCTTCCTTGTTTATTTTTCTACGCCTTGAATGATAGAAGCCTGCGATACTTTGATGAGTTATCCTTATGGCCCTAGCGTTCTCTTACTGTTGTCATCATCCTTATATTGGTATCCCGAGAGGTGAAAAACATTTAACTTCTTTCTATGTTTGTTTCATGTGGATTGACTTGTTTTTATTATTCTGTGTTGTCATTATGTAATGGAGGTAAAAACCTTACCTCTGCGATGGTAATTTTGTAACAGATGTAAAAATATATATATTACCTCTGCTATTTTAAATAGATAATGGATAAAAAAAATTATTACTTCAACATTGGTCATTATGTAATGGCTATAAGATCTTTCTCAGCAACAGTAACTATGTAACCCATGTAAAGTAATGCCTCTGAGCTAGGATGAATGATGTAAAGAGATTATTTAAACTGATGTAAATTGTGATAATTGTAATCTTAACTCTGTGTTCAGTAAGGTAATGATGTAAAAGACTACTTTAGCGAATGTAATGTGTGATAGATGTAAATTTTAACTCTACATTTGCACTGGAAGAGCGAGTTTAACCATGTTTTTGTTTATTTCTTGGCATACCTTCACCACGTCTTCTGGTTGGATGTGTTTTTGTTTTGCCAAAATTTGGATTCCTGGGTGGCCACTTCTTAATCTTTGACCGTGTTCCCTTACTGATGGTGTGGGGACTGCATTCACCTCTTTTTCATGCACACCTGCGTGAATTGTTTTTGATAGTTTTTTTTTGTCTGAGCGACTTCTTGAGAGAGTTTTTGAGGATCATTAACAATATAGGTACAATGACTGTCTTCTTTTGTTTTAATGACGGAAAGTCTGTTGTTCTGTTGGTGTGTCCTTGTACATGTATGGTCCCTTAGATGCATAGGGTTTGATTGATTGAGTTGTCGTGGATTGGGCACAATTGCCAGTAATGGTTGTCTGTGTTTTGTTGTTGTGTGGCACAACGTTTTCCCATTAAAAACTGCAAGTGGTTACCCTCAGTGCATAGATATTTATATCTCGTTTTGTAGACTACATTTTCATTTTAATTCACCGACAAGTTTGCCTTGGGTTATGCCTGTGAGTTTCCCCAGACACCTGGCGATTGGCCCTTAGATAAAAATGGCATTTGTTTTCTTTTTCGGGATTGCTATCCATTGCTTACTACCTGTGTTTCCCTGCCATTGATTTCGCCTGCATTTCCATTTACTGATGGCGTTAAATTTTGGTAGTTACCTTGTAATTGGTAAGTGCGTACACCAATTTATATCTTCTGACATGCACATTAATAACTGGCAGAGATTTGGTGGCTGTGGCGAACTGCGTTTGATTGTTAGATTTTGCAAGAGTGAGCTCCTTAAAATCATTCTCCTTACCCAATTTATAAAATACCCCCATCACTTCTAATCGACACCATTCCCTGTTTCTTAATTCTTGTTCTCGTGACACATGCACACATAGAAGTCATCTAGTGTTCGGTTCCCAATCTTGATGTGAAATTATTCTTCATGTATTAATGTTTTATTTGTGTTTGATGGTTATGGAGTGAGTTATTTAATTCATTAACACACTTTGTATGGTTGGATTATATCTTTTTAATCACATAATAATTAGCATGATATTTTACTTCCTTTGTTCTGGATCTTACTCAATGTGAACTTCTACTAGAAGATATGATTGATTCTTTTACTCATGATATCCTTGTCATTCCTACTAGTAGAAATTGTGTAGTTTGTAGATTGGAAACTAACCATATAAGATGTTATGATTTCGCTATCTAAGGCAGGCATATATTTCATTAAAGTAGTTTAGGGTAACTTAAATAATAATTACTTGGCTGAGAACCAACCCCTTTAGTGATGACCCTTTTTCCAATAATCACCCAATTAACGGATCAACTTGAATAGGTATTGTGAATAATCACCTTAGATTAAGTGAAGGTGTACTCTAGATTTAAGGGATAATTTATCTTCACACTTGTTGATTATTTAGGACTCATCATTTAAGACAACTTATTGTTTAGATAATGAAGCAGCGTGTGATCTCTTTAAGGGATGAGTAGTGCACTTACCTTAATAGACACGTACTGTGCAAGCTAGCATGTTGATTGTTGAGTTTTGTTTTAGTTCACCCTTTGTGAAGTTTATGTCCTTGGTAACCTTACAATAGTTTACCCTTCACACATAGACCTCTGATTTAACCTTAGGACTTCTTGGATACCGTCACGTCATTTTTTGGATTGTACATCTGTTGAGCGGTGTCTTCATGCTTATTATCCAGCCTTTGCTTGGGAGCATAGGCGTAGACTTCCTGTCAGTTATTTTGGCCCTTCGCATGTCAGATTCATATTGAGTTCATTGGTCCAGCTAGATGCGTTGTGCCAAGGTTATTGATGCATCTGATGCCTGGGAACAACATGATTCCTGATGATGGGATCATGGCGCGCCCTGGGGAATAGCGACGAAGGAGATCTTGGCTGGAGTAGGTGCTTTTGTGTGAGTGTTGTCGAGCATGCAATCTTCTCTTGGCGTAAGGACAGAGCACCTTCAGGTGTTAGGCCTGCTTGCCTTGAGGTTCTAGTCCTTTTTCGTCTAGGCTGATTTTGGGGTGGGGATTTTTTCCCTTAGCTGTTAGGTTTGGTCATGTTGCGTCGGGCAGGCAATCATCCTCCTTGCTTTTCTGCACATGTTTTTCCAGTTGTCTTTGTGCATGAGCGTGGTGTCATTGTAACCTGTTGCGTGGACGGGATGCTCACGTTCGTCATCAGTGGTGAGGTTAAATTTTTGTTGTCATCACCTTCTTTCCCCTTATCTCCTCAAATAATAATAAAAAAAATTGCTCCACTTGTTGGCGTAACGATGGGGTCATTACACCAACCTCCACAGGTGAGGTGTCATTCTTCATGGTTTTAAACTAGTCTCTTCTTTCCCATTGAAAATATGTTTTTTAGTAGTATGATACCTATGGTTCTTAGGAAGAAGGTTCCTATACTCATCAAACACCATCTTACCTAAAATTTTTGAAGGATGATACTTCATCTTAGGGCCACAAACTGGACATGTAAATTTACCCTTTGTTTGAAGACCTACAAAAAATGGATTAATGTCAATTATACGATGAGATTATTTAAAAATTAAACATGCACCATGATAAAATTAAAATATTATATAGTATTAAAGACCAATATTATAATGCTACATACCAAAAAAATGTGTTAGTCCAAGGACATCATGAATTGTCCATAAAAGTATTCCACGGAATTTAAATTTCTTCTCCCCGATTGGTTTACATATGTCATACATTGTGATGCCAGCCCATAACTTTAGTAGCTCGACAATAAGAGGCTTGATATATACATTCATATATTTAACATGGTACTTACCTAATTGTTTGAAATTACACATAAGTACTATGGGAATGATATCATGTAATATATATAATTAAATAAATAAACAAAAGATATTATGCAAAAATTGAAACAAATGAAAATGTTAAATGCAAAACATTAATGTACACAAATACCTCAAACAATCATTGTCAACATTATGTGCTCCCTCTTTATTGACATCCAAGGAGGAATGTTATTGTTGATAACAAAAATAAGCCACACTGAGTAAATAGATATAAGCTCTCTGAATACATTAACACTGTCAACTGCCAATGAAAGCCTAACATTACGAGGTTCATCTTTGAAATCTGCCCATTTTCCCACAATTTTCATAAATGCAGAACCATCAGCAGGCATTTGAGAACACCATGTCCACTTTTGTTACATGCATGGTAATCCATAAATTGTTCTATGCTTTCCCACTTGAACAATCGCTGCAAACGTGGAATTATGGGAATATGACGAAGAACCTTTCGAGGCACCATTTTTGTTACTTGATTGGTTCGATATCTACTGATAAGACATTGCAGACAATCTGTTTTCGAATAATGTTGTCCATAATATATAATATGGTCATTAGGACATGCATCTATAGTTTGATAATACATTCCAATGTCTTTCATAATGGCATGCAAACCTCGATATGTGTGAGGCAAAATATTTGATGATGGTAACAAAAATTCACCTAACAATCTACAACATAACAAATAACTAGTTAATGTAAAAATATTAATCGTAAAAATTTCATTCTTATTTTACACATTAATTAGCACTAAAAACAAATAGAAAAAAATCAACATTTATGTATAATATGAGATGAAACATATTACATAACTTGGTATATGTGTCATACAAGTGTTTGACAAATTATTCATAACCTTTAAGTTCACTAGCAGCAATGTAGCGAAGAGAAGATTTTCTCTCGATCCTTCATAAAGTCATTTATTTTCCTTTTCTAATAAAGGTTCATCATAAATACCAGCATTTTTTCCATCCTCATTCGACTGTGAAAAAAAATCTTGGATCATTTGATTTGTCCCATCATCTTCTTCCATGGGATCATTAACTTGATTTGTCCCATCATCTTCTTCCATGAGATCCTCATTTGCTTGGTCATGATGATGTTCCTCAGCTTGTAGAACATCATTTCTACTAATACTTAGTGCAATATTCTGCGGAAATTTAGAGGGAAACTCTAACTTTATAATGACAAACAATCATGCAAAATTAGTGTATAGAATAACAAACATTCAAGCAATATATATACATATATATAATTTTCTATAAAATTGACAAAATAAAAAAAGATAATGAATATATAGCTAATTACCATGGGATCATATTCATTCAATCCGCCATCAATGTGCCCATATTTCCTACAATGTTTTGTAGCTATTTCTATTAAAATTCTTACGGGACGTCTGAGACAACATTTTTTACAAGTGCAATAATATCTACCATCACCCTTTTCACCTGTTTTACTTTTTTCCCCACCTCTAACAACATTCTGCGACATTCTTCCACACAAAAATACCCTTTTGGAACCGTCGTTGTTATAAAAAGATTGTCGCAACATATTTAAATCATCAAATATTTATAGTCCAATTTTAGGTCAGGATCGTCACAATTGCGACAACCGCGACCTAAAAATATTTCTTTTTTTTACCTATTTATTTGTCATTTTTAATGGTCAATTTTAACGTTAGGTCAGTAATCGCTCTTGCGATGAACATGACCATATTAAATTAAACAAACTAGATTTGTTTCTCTTGCGATGAACATTGACCATATTAATTTAGTCAAAGTACATGCGTCGAGATAACAACAAATATGGGCTGGATTTAGAAAAATTGAACTTTTTCTCTTGCATGTTGCGACGAAAGAGTACTTTCATCGTAAGTGGTCATCACAAATTTTTCAATATGTAGTAGTGATGTCACAACCAAATTTAAATTAAAAATTAAAAAATAAAATTTAACAGATAATATTTTCTTTAAGATTTTTTGCAATCAAATAGTAGACATAATATTTCCTGCGTTTAGAATGAGATAGACAGGCATTGTTTTAAAATAATGATTACAAAAATATTATCTCAACATTAAGATGATTCTTTTCACCCAAACATCAAGAAATCAATGAACAAGTTAGACGGTTGTGACTTGGCCATGGGGGGCCAGCCCTATGGCCAAGCTATTGGCGTGCCCACAGCTTGGCCACATAGCTGGACACCCACAACCATGTCACAAAAAAAATTAAAATAAAAATTAAAAAATAATAATTAATAGATAATATTTTCTTGAATATGTTCTGGAATCAAATGGTAGACAAAATATTTCCTACATTTAGAATGATATAGACATGCATTGTTTTAAAATAATGATTACATAAATATTATCTCAACAATAAGATGATTCTTTTCACCCAAACTTCAAGAAATCGATGAACAAGTTAGACCTTTATTATGAGGTTCCATTTTAATATTTGTACAGTGAGATTATCAATAATTTAGGATTTAGGTGGACCTACTGAAGTAAACAATGCAATTTATTAAACAGCACGGATTTGAAATTCAATAATGTAATATGATGATCAAAATGCAACTATATAAGTATATAAAACCTCTTTTTTTCAAGCTACTTTGCAACTTTTCAAAAAGTTTCAGACAACTGTGAGGAGTAGGGGTTGGGTGAAGAGTACAATTTATAAGTTTTCGATAGATGTTAAGAGTAGGGGTTGGGGTGGATATTTGTAATTTGTAATTTAATTTTTAATTTGTAATTTAATTTTGATTTGTAATTTAATTTGTAGATTTGTAATTTAATTCATAGATTTGTAATGTATTCGTAGATTTGTAATGTAGATTTGTAAATATATTACAAATAAATTTGTTCTTCTATTTTTATTTTTTTTAATATAAATCTGTTTTTTTGTTCCTTTAAATATAAATCTGTTCATTTGTTCCTTTAAATATAAATCTGTTCATCTATTCTTGCTCTTATATAAATCATGTTCTTTTGTTCCTTTAAATCTAAATATGTTCTTCTATTTCTTTAAATATAAATATGTTCATCTGTTCCTATTTTTATATTTAATATTAAATCTCTCTCTCTCTCTCTCTCTCTCTCTCTCTCTCTCTCTCTCTCTCTCTATATATATATATATATATATATATATATATATATATATATATATATATATATCT